>JAHPZR010031906.1:17500-40000 GCA_019787425.1 Platygyra sinensis | reverse complement strand
AAATAATACCACAATTTCATCCACAAAAGGTGATTTTGTCAGATTATGTAACCAAAAATGTCATGTCTTATGCGGGGTGGGGGGGGAGGGGGGTGGGTCATGTGATTTTCAACCTTCATTTAAGGGTGGGTCATTCAGTTTTGTGCCAAATGGAAGGGGTGGGTCATGTGTTTTTCCAACCACCACATTTTGAAATGCTCCGCCCACCCCCCCCCCCCCCCCCCCCCTGTACTTTTTGACCACTCGGGTTCGCTTGTGGTTAGTTAATTCTGGTTTGCTTGCGGTTAGTCCCATTCTAGTTTGCTTGGGGTTAGATCCATTCTGGTTTGCTTGGGGTTAGTTCGATTCTGGTTTGGTTGTGCGGGTTAGTTCCATTCTGGTTTGCTTGTGGTTAGTTCCATTCTGGTTTGCTTGTGGTTAGTTCCATTCTGGTTTGCTTGGGGTTAGTTCCATTCTGGTTTGCTTGCAGTTAGTTCCATTCTGGTTTGCTTGTGGTTAGATCCATTCTGGTTTGCTTGTGGTTAGTTCCATTCTGGTTTGCTTGGGGTTAGTTCCATTCTGGTTTGCTTGTGGTTAGTTCCATTCTGGTTTGCTTGTGGTTAGTTCCATTCTGGTTTGCTTGCAGTTAGTTCCATTCTGGTTTGCTTGTGGTTAGTTCCATTCTGGTTTGCTTGTGGTTAGTTCCATTCTGGTTTGCTTGTGGTTAGTTCCATTCTGGTTTGCTTGTGGTTAGTTCCATTCTGGTTTGCTTGTGGTTAGTTCCATTCTGGTTTGCTTGTGGTTAGTTCCATTCTGGTTTGCCTGTGGTTAGTTCCATTCTGGTTTGCTTGCGGTTAGTTCCATTCTGGTTTGCTTGGGTTAGTTCCAATCATGTAGACTTGCCACAAGTCGACCTCATAAATTTCAGAGTGAAATATGTTAGGCCGCGAAGCGGCCGAGCGAGCGACGAAGTCGCGAGAGGTCGACTTGTCTCAACCTCGTTCCCAGGGTCTCTCTTCTCTGCCTCCCTTGGTCGTTGGAAGAAAGACCCTAGTTGCGGCTGGTCACGTGACCACCCAGAATCTGGGTGGTAAAAAAATGTGTTGGGTCGGAGGGGTGGCAGAGTGTTTTGTTTGGTTGATGTGACAAACTTTGTGGGTTTCAAACCTCTAGCAGTCGCTAGAAAACTACTCGCTCTATCGGGGTTCGAAGTCGAATTTGCCGATGAAGAATGCGTACACGATTTCTGCCGTCTTCAAAATATAGAAGACTTTTGTTCACAAAGAAATTCGGCAGCTGAATGGAGCAGAAACTTTTTGGCGGCTTATAGCAAATGTAAAAGGTCACGTACCGGATCGAAGTGAAACCAGTGGATCAGCCTCTTGAATCTTTGAATTCGGAGGTAGTTTATTTTCTTCTTTGTGCGGTTTTTTGAATGCTAAAAGTAGTTCTGTCATACGGTCGATTAGCCGAGTATTCTGACTTGCATTTGATTTACAGCAATGCGAAATGATTTACAGATTTGTTTTGTTGACATAAGCCGCACACTTGTGTTTCATGTCTATCAGGTTTACGCACGTTTATATTTAGACAGATGTTAATTCAAGGTTCCTTGGCGTAGTCAAGAAATATATTTTGCAACATGGTTAATAAAACATCGTTTCATTTAGCGAACAATGTGCCGTGAGGTTAATTCAGGTACGAAACATAAAACAGCGAAACAGTTTCACTTCTAATTAACAATTAGATTATGAGCTCGAGATTTCTATGAGGTGATAGTTGATGAGGCCGAAGGCCGAATCAACTATCACCTCATAGAAATCGAGAGCGAATAATCTAATTGTTTTAGTAGAATTCTTACTAAAGTTTAACTCAAATAACGGTTTCCAATTATTTCTCGACGTATTATTAAACTTTGGACCTTAAAAAGATCGCCCGGATTGAGTTGGCAATTAAAATTGATCAAGTCGTGCACACGCGCGCAATATTTTTTCAATAATTTCAACTTTTTTAAGTCAAGAAACCGTAAATGTCCTTCGTTTAGTCTTCCCAGGATTTTAATTATCCATTTTCATCAAAATTTTCCTCCAAAACTTTGACAAAACGAAAAAAACGTCGCCATTTCGTAGACGAGTTCCAGCCACTGCACACTAATGGCTGATAGTGTGCAATGGCTCAGCCAATCAGATTACAGCATTTGCATTAGTGTACAAGTAGAATTCTACTAAATAGTAAATAGACCGGCTTAAATTGAAATCAGAGTGATACTTCAATGCCTAGATATTTATAAATATATTTCGTCTGACCTGTGTGGAGCCTACAATGGGACTGGAAAATTTCAAAGGTGCCTGCAGTTTAATTCGATGACCTTCTTTCGCTTCAGTTGAGATCGACAAAAATTATTGGTTGACTCTACCCCGGTGGAAAAGTTTGTGTCATAGGCTGTCACGTGACCAGCCGCAACCAGGGTCTTTCTTCCAAAGACCAAGGGAGGCAGAGAAGAGAGACCCTGGGAACGAGGTTGGGCTTCGTCCGGCGGGTACTAAATAAAAAGACGAAGGACTTTTCAGAAAGTCTACCAATCATGTTGTGATTTCTTATTTGTTTTTTTCAGAATTAAAAAAGTAACTGGCTGAACATCGACCGAGTTTTCTTTTGTGTTTAAGGGACACTGTCTGGGCTGACATTTTGTATTGTAACTCACCTTATTATCTCGTAATAGAAAGAAAAAATAAACAAAACGCAAAATGGTCAAAGCAAAGAAATAATCGATTAAAACATTAAGTGAATGAAAGATTCAAAATGAATTAAAATATGTTCACATTTGCTAAAGAAAAATTGCGCGTAAGGCGGCTTTGGCGGCCCACCGGGCATAAAGTCTTAGTTCGTCAGAGAAAGTTGTTTGAGTACAACAACAATTTTATTTGTACTCAATATTTATACATAAGTTAAACTAATAAGCGAGATATTAAAAAGTATGTTTGCCAAATATCACGAGGCTGGAAATACATCGCGGTTGTCAATAGACACATAGTCCTTAGCTATTTATGTGAAAGGTGAATTGATCAACAAGACACGAGCATAGCACAAAGAAAAAAATCTGAATCTCCGACAGGAATCGTACCCTGACCTTCCGAACACCGGAGGGGCGCTCCATCCACGGAGCTTCAAGAACTCATGGACAGCAAGGTCATTTAACTGAGTTTATATGTGACAGGCGTCCTGCATACTGCTAGGATCCGCATTGTTTAAGTAATCGTGAAAAGGGTCAATTTAGAAACAAAAATTGATCCAACTGATCAACATGCCAAGAGCGTGGAACAAATAATTTGGGAACAGAATTTTTCTTTGTTCCACGCTCGTGTAACATTGACCAATACATCTTTCACATTTCATTACCGAGCTCAAAATTCACTATCATTGTTTCACTTATCACTTCTCATGATGACTTCGGCAGTGCTGATCCTAGCAGTACACAGGACGCCTGCCACATATGTAGCGCTCGTCTGGTATTCGGGAGGTTACGGGTTCGATTCCTGCAGGGAATTCAGACTTTTTATTTGTGCCACGCTCATGTCATGTTGATCAATTTACCTTTCACATTTCATTACCGAGCTCAAAATTCACTATCTTTATTTACTTATCAATGCTGTTATGACTGGAAATTACATAATTATTTGGTCAAGTTTTTTTTACATTTTTCATTACATTTGTCCGTACCAGGATCAATTTAACTATTTACAAAGACATGTGATTATGTCTGCAAAGATCGCACTAAAAGCTTAGTGAGGTCGAACAATTCCTGGAGTACAGTAGGAAAGTTGGAATACATACTGTGGACAAACTAGTAGAACACATTCAAATTTTTACTGACTAGTATGTATGCTTTCTTCAATTACTACTTAAAGGAATTCATTTGTTTTCAGTCGATTACATTATGTACAATGAAAGTTCCAACATGTCCTCAGTTCGATTTCTTTCCGGCATTCATCCAATGATGTTGGGAATGCTAACTGGTCGCTCGTAATTCACTGTTTAACAGTTCAATCGAATGACTCATTCATAGTTGCTGTAATGTTTACCGGGATCCCCAGAGTTACGAAAACCCATCTCATCCAGAATCAGCTCAAATTTCTCTTCCTGCTCGGCCTCTATGGAATATTTCTGGACTATACTGTCCAAGCGCTGGAACAGATCTTTCTTGGTCGCCTGTAATCTCCTCAGTTGAGCCTTGGTGACATCCTCTGCGAAACGCACTTTCTTTTCCTTCTTATTAAGATGACAGCGATGCTCATTCCTTGCATGCTTCAGATATACAATAATATTACTGACTTGATCAAAGAAGGACTTTTTTGCGGGGTTGTTTTGCTTCGCATTCTCTGATGCTTCGATCTTCTGCTCCCTGGACGCTTGAATCTTTAAGCTGATTGCATCGAAATTTACCTTTGTACTCTTTCTGGAATTAACTTCGGGAGTTCCATCTTCTGTTTTCCTCCGCGACTGGGCTAACGTTTCCTCGAGTTTCCGTTCGTGTAAACCGCGACTTATCCTGTCATAAAATTGATGTCGTTGGTTTGTTTTCTTCCAGCTGCATTCGTCAACGTTAGGGTGGTTTAGTGGGTTTTCTTTTACAGTGTTCTTTGCTTCTGCAAGTGCGTCGTTCAGTATGACGATGAAGAAGTTCATGGCCAGAATAGTGATACTCAGCAGAACCAGGGAGGCAAAAATTCTTCCGAACATTTCGTTGGTGAGCGCCAACTCATTGATTGGCCTTGCTTTTACTCGACCCAAAGTCAACTCTAGTTGAAAATATGTAGCTTGTAGAGCCGATGAATAGCGCTCAAATCCTGCTCCAAAAATCAGAATTCCGAAGTGCAAGAAGGCAACGAACAGAGTTAACAGAATAACGCTGAACGATGCGAGATGTCTCGCACTGTTCTTCACTGTTATGGAAAACACAGCAACGTGTTTATTGAATCTTATCAGGCGCAAGAGTTTCACAGAGACTACAAACATCAAAACACCAAGAATGACATTATCTACCTCGCGCCATACCAGAGCTTCTTGGAAACTTACATTCCCGTACAGGTTTTCTTGCAATTTTGTGACGACCGAAGTGACTTTTTTCGCTTGTACGATGTGCGTAATCACAGCTAGCACGGCGAAAAACACTTGGAATAATTCTAACCAATTCCAGAAGGATTTAAAATACCGGAAACCCCGCTTGCAGAGCTTGTAACCCTCTCGTCCAAGGTACAATAGTATGAAGACAATAAATAAAAGAACACAGATCATATAGAACTGTTTGGCGGCGGTCTGAGTGGAGTGCAAAGAGAGAACATCAATTCTCTTGAACGTTGCCTTGTATCCTGACGCCCCAACTTCATAGAAATACGCTGCAATACCTAATACATTTACTGACGGGTTGAAGGCTGAGAATTCCACAATAACAGCTCTGGTTTGTCTGTCCAGCCAGTCATTACTTTTTAAATTCTCAATAATGCTAAAACCTGTTGTGTTCTCGTATCCTAAATCAGCCACGAATCCTCCTCCAGGGTAAAATGAGAATTGTCCCCACTTGGGCACAGTATCACTCTCTCCCGGATTCTGATATCGCCAGGGCTTCGGGCAAAGTCGGAGTAGCTCCTCGTGACTCGAAGAGTTGTCGATGGGCTTCCAGGCTGGTTTACTATAGGGGGTTCTGTCTTCATTCTCTTCTCCGTATCCGTGGTAACACACCGGAAACATTCTCCTCATATAGTCAACTTTACAGGATGCTGAAATGTTTAGGAAGCCATTATTAGAAAATAGCAGCTCATGCCTTAAAGAAAGCTCTGTTCCACTGCAAAGCGGTTAATCAGAACATATACTAGCTAATGTTGTAATCAGAATTAAACAACTGTGACAAATTTCCAAGTAGATATAACAACTCATAAACTGCTTCTCTCCAACTTCAAGGGTCCAACAGCATGTAGAAGGAACAATCATATTTGCTTTTGGACAATTTTAGTTAAAGCAATCGTAAACACGACAAACCGAATTCAATAATAGTTCTATTACACATTGCTGTAAAGTAAATACGATTTATTTTATTTATTTACTTATTTATTTTGCAACACCACAAATATAATGAAAACAGTAAAATAAAGAAAGAATAGATTTAACAATGGCGAGGAGACCCAAAGGAAACTATGAAGCTTATAGCGTAGATCGTAGCTTACATTCGGTTGGATGCGAGTGAAATGAATTTTGCCTAAACACTGAATTGCAACTTCATTTTTTTCCTAAAACATTTGACTTTCATTTAGTTTTCTAGATTATTTTCGCCTTCAGATGTTTTATTTTTGCTTCAATGGTTACCGACAATGTTTTTCTTTTCGTATTTCCGCATCGACATTATGCACTATTCTTCCGTGTTTCGTGGTCGGAAATGCGATGGAAACAAAATCGACTTCGTAACGGCGATACCACCCTTGGCAACTAAATAACCCCTGTAGCTATGCCAGCGCTCTAAACAAGTCTAGCGGATAAACTGAAGACTTCATCTGCTGTAAAAGTGCTCAATACCCCAATTTTCAAATCCGCGCGTGTTGCGAAAAATATTTAAAGGATAATAAACAAAATAGCTTCTATTTGGCCCAAAAATACGCTCTGATATTTGTCCTTTGATATTATCCCGGCATTTCTTGAAGCTCATAGATAGCGTTCCTCGAGGTACACTCTCGGAGAACCGCTCGCTTCTCGAAACAGGTAATTTCCAAGGAGAAATATCCGAGGGTGTTTTCGCGCCAAATTTGTCTTTAGCTCACACCAAAGAGATAATAATAAACAGTAAAGGAACAAGGATAGTTAAGGATGAAAAACATTAACACGGATTACAAACGACACACTTAAAACATTGCGAAACATTGAGCTTTAAGACTAAAACTTACTCGGTTTAACTCTTAGCTGCCGGGCTCGAGCCATCCCAACAAGCACTGAGTGCTTGTTTCCAATGTACATTGTTTGATTCTCGTGTTTGTCATTATACCATCTACCCGCAAACACACCTGGGATAAGATCGTCATTAAACCAGCTCCAGAGCTTCTCGTTATCATTAATCTATCACAGAGAAAAGAAAAAGAGAAAATGGACCGGTCAATATATGAATGTTATTGAATTAACGGAAGGTCGATACTGGGGTAATATTTTCCTTGTTCCTTTTTTCCCCAAGGTTATGAACGAAGCCAAAATCGCTTCCACTCCGCATGTTTTAAGATGTCACTTTTTATGCACTAAAATAGGTTTAACTCATTCTCAAGATGTGTTACACTGACGTTATTCCAGAATAAAAATATCACTATTAATTGTGCGTTATTCCAAATAGCCGGTTACTTTTTCAACGCTTAACTGAAAATCTCTCTAACAACATAAGGCGGTTTCCAATTGAATATAAAGCCAAATCCAAAGTAATTATTTAAGCCAATCACAAAAGACACAGACCAATGAACCAATCGATAATCGAAGAAATACATGAAGCTGACGAGAAGCCCTGGAAACGAGTGCGAGCGAGTCATGATTGGTTATATTTGACAAAATGGCGCAAGGTTTTTAAGCCAATCGTGTAGCGTGACACGTGTGGCGTGACACGACAAAACCAATTTACTTTTCGACACCAGCTACTCAAGTGAAAATCAAGACTTGATTCATTGTTGACAATACTTACCTTATCAAAGTTTGGTAGCCCATCCCGGATAGACTTTGTCATGTGATATTGGTAACTATTCCGGTTGCCATAACACAAGACCATCACCAGGAAGATGAACAGGACGTAAACGGCAAGCTCGAATAAAAGAAGTGACAAGTTCCTTTTCTGTAGCTGTTGTTTCCTCATGTCTTCCACTTCAGATAGCTTCATTTTCCACAGTCGCTGTTGTGAGGGGCTACTTTTAGCTGCTTCATGGCTTTGGCGTCCTTCTGATCTACTCTTTTTCCATTTGAGAATGGCAGCTGAGACTATCGCCATGAATAACACTTTAGCAGTTTCTGTAATTGACACATCCTGCCCCAGCGATAGAAGAAAAGAAGATAGCCACTGCTCGCTGGTGCTCTTTCCCCAAATCAAGCTGTAGAAAATGGTAAATGACGCAGAAACACTACAAGAACCAAACAAGAAGAACCAGGCCAGGTAGATAAGACACTTAGCCTTAGAACAACTCGGACTCTCACTTGCTCCTTTCTGAAAAAGGAATACTGTCGCCATGTTTATGGGTGCAACGATAAGCGTACTTTTAATAGCGATAATGATTTGGTGCCACGAGAATTTCAGGGGTCCTACTTGTAGCAGTTGCTCAGATTTCCCATCCAGCTTATAGAACATCACGTTAGCAAACATGGCTGTAAGAAGAACTGAGAGACAGCACGACGCCCGCTGTACTCTTGTAAAGCGGCTTCTCCTCGGCTTCGTTAGAACTGAAACCCAAAGATGAGTTTCAGTCAGACCTCTCCACCAACGTTTTATCACTTCGTGTATAAAAGTTCTCTCATTTGGCCCTTGTTCAATGATTCGCTCAATTCGACCGTCTTCTCGCTCCAGAGCAAGCCACTGGCTGCTGGTAAACGCCCAAGATTGATTCATCTGTTCGTCAATAACAACAATTTCCTCTAAAAACCAGGACGGACTCTCACCAGAGTTGTCATGACCAATTCGCACTGCCTGAATCGTGCCAAGTGACTGGCTGAGATTAAGAAAAAACACATCCGTGTTTCCACGAGTAAAGAGAAAATTATCCATGCCAGGCTCGTCTAAGTTGAGCTGAACAATTCCGCTGCTTCCTTCACTACCGTAGATCTCCATGGCAACCTTAGCTGTTGTACCTGAATTTCTCCACACGCCCGTGGAAATTATTATCTGATAGACGTGTGAGCTGCTTGCTGTGGAGGGTAGATGCACTGGCAGACCAGTCTAGAAATCAAAGTGAATTTCATAAATTAATGTACTGTGACACACTGGCTCAAGTTAAGGTCCTGATAATAACGAGTAAACTGGAACCCAACGGTCACAAACGGGCCATGAAAATTTCACAGTATATTAATAGGGTCTGTTTTAAATGACATCTTTGTGAAGGAAATTGTGTTTGATTTGTTAATGACAGAGGTCAATCAATGACATGTTACAGGCGTTTGAATATGAAATAGAGAATATTTGTTCTTCTGTTTGATCAAACAAAAGAAAAATATGCGTATTGGATTGGTTGTAGGTTGGGATTTCAAAAAGTACTCGTTGGCCGTATTAACAGGGTGGCCAGTCAATGAACTTTAATTGCCACTTTTTTTTTCTGACATAAATCAGTTGACTCTACAATTGCTTATGTACCAGCTGGATCATTTCAGCGGGCGCGTTAGAAAATTAAAAGTATTTGTAAAAGCTCAACCCTTTTTGAAGACATAGAATTTTAAATTTCCCTCGATTTTATTACTTATTTCAGTACATTTAGAAAAATGGATTATTTCTTCATGTCTTCATGGACTTTTGCAATAAGTTTTTCGCATTTCACTTTTTCTTAACGAGTTCTATTCGAATCGTTTACTTTGGGCCTTAACAGGAAACTAAAATTTACTTTGCGCTCTGTGATGTCATTTTCCCGCCGTACATTGTTTACATAATAGATAAAAAAAGCCCATGATTGTGATAGGTAAATAAAAATGGTGAATTTTAAGTTCGGTAATAAATTTTACGATAACTACAGAAATTCACGCGCGCTCATTGGCTAATTTTTATTGTCAATATGCAGACAGACACATAAATTTAAAATTCATGCGACGCGTCAGCGAGCGAGAGCGGGCAATTCGAGAATTTGTTATCGTAAAAAAACAAATTGATGTCAGTTTTTAATGCGTCTGTTCTGTTATTGACAATGAATTTCGTCATAACATTGTCAAAGTAGTCTGCGGATCCACTCGGCTATCGCCTCGTGGATCCACAGCTACTTTGACAATGTTATGACGAAATTCATGATCAATAACAGGACAGACGCATAAAATACTGACGTCAATTTGTTAAATGTGAAAAGTGAACTGATCAACACAACACGAGTGTGGGACAAAGAAACATTCTGAGTCCCCGACAGGAATCGAACCCATGACCTCCCGAACACCAAGACGTAAAAAGGCAATAGAGTGACATCATCATTGCTTACATTTCTAGCGTCTTTTTTATCCGCTTTTCTGACGATAACCTGCACGACAATAAAACACAGGAGAACTACAGAGATTGTCACAATAACGGCTACGTTTCCAGTTTCTTGGAGACTCTTGAACTCCACTGAGACCTTGTCAAAATCAATGGGATTCGGTTTAATCAAAAGAGCTCCTCCAAATGAAGTCAGATGATTACAGGAACAATTAAGAAATCTGTTCAATGTAGCTGATAGAACCTGGTAAAAATAAACAAAAAAAATGAAATTAAAGTAGATCAATAATAATATACAATAATAATAATAATAATAATAATAGAAACGGTCTTAATGCGCATTTAAAAATCTCAATGCGCTTACAAGCGAAAAAAAGAAAATAAATAAATGAAACAGCTAAACTACAGTACGAGGATATCATTGGTCATCGAGAAGATGGCGGCGAAAACAGTAACGGTTTAAAATGCCGTTTTAAACTTGACTAAAAAAAACCGAGTATGTACGAATTGATGAATTTAATTAAAATTCTCCACATTTTCATTTGTAGTACGTAGGCTAGCAAAAGCTGATCACATTGCTTGAAAGCGTCCTTTAAATTTTATTTTTCTCTGCCAGTCTGTTAAGAATTTCACTGATCATAAAAAATTTCCCCACAGGCTTGAAATAATTACTTCCTTTTGGATTACGAATTTGTCGTAAACAAGCACGTAAACGCCCTAAACAACTGCCGCGGATTACTCTTTCATATCAGAATTTCACAAGCAGAGGCTTCTAAAGATCACTAGATTTCAAAATTAAAAATGACAAATGAGACCTGACTGAAGAACGTTTACAGCACTCACCCGACAGCCCTCTGTTATCCACTTTTCCCTCTCTTCTGACCAGAAGACACAGCTCCCAAGGGCTACCCTCACGGTATAGTTTTGATCCGATTTAGAATCATATACTGGCACCACAGTTACATTTTCACTCTGAAGGGGAGAGGGAGGGGGGTCCTTGACCTCTACACATGAACGCTTTTCTCGTCTGTTTCCAAAACAAGATCTTTTCTCCCTGTTGTGAGAGTTTGCTCCACTTCTGTTATAGACTTGCACTCCAAGGAAGTACTTCCCTGGTCGCTTGGCGAGAGTTTCTATTGGACTAGTTAGCCGGGAACATTTAGTTTTGCCATCCTTTCTGCCATGCGCACTAGGTGTCCAAACACACTTTTCGCTCTTCGAGACAGTGGCATTGAGGTCATACACTTGGGTGGTTGGCCGCTGCCCATATCGCAAGTACACAAGCAGATTTGTATTTGCCTCAGTAGGCGTGATTTCCAGCATTATCAGGGTATTTTCGTACTCAACATCTATCTTATGGAAACGTTGATTGTCATTCTGGGTGAAATACTGCGGAATCTCAAAGGAGACCGTCTGAGGTTTTAATGGTGTAACGACGATCACGTTGTTTGATCGAGAGAGATTCGATACTTTGATCAGCTTGCGTGTGTCATCTTTTAAGTCCAGAGCTAAGACATCAGAGTTGACTCTTTGTTTAGTACTGTCCCAGGTGTAAGGGTTGAATGGGATTGATAGCATCTGCAAAATCAACAGCGCGACATTAATAACGTTTATGGAACGGTGTCCCACATGAGATATCGTGTTTAAACAAGTATGGCAAATAACATTTGTAGATCTAGCTGCCTGCCCTTGTTAACTCTCTGGTTATTTCAGATAGCCTGGTCCCTATATAACCTAAGCTTGAAAAATATTTTTGTTAGTCCATGAGGAAAAAAGCTGGTGTTGTTGTCATGCAACTTAGGAAAGAGATCTAGAGCTTTCGATAAGCAGTCAAATCCACTGTTACCGTACAAACGAAATGTACCTGGATTTAAAAACTACGTGCAAGGCCATGGTGCAATTCAAAGCGTGTTTTAAATAGCGACTCTCTAAAACTCCATGTTTACTCACTTGTGGCACAAGAATCTTCTTCCAAACTAGCTTTTTCCACGATTTCTTCCAGCACGCTGGTAGTTTCAGTACATACTTATAATACTTAATATGCCCATGGACGTAGCCAGGATTTTTCAAAGAGCGGGGTCACACTGACTCATACAGAGGGTACTCATCAGATTGTCACCTGAATATCGTAGGTTGTTTGCTTACAAAAAGGCATACAAAGGGGTTGGGGGCGGGGGGGTTCTGGGCACCCCAGGACCCCCCTGGCTACGCCCTTGGATACGCCGCAAGTCAAAAATCTCCACAAATCTGAGTCAGATCAAACACCGGGAAACAAACCACATTCTATATGGCTTCCATCTTTTGGCATAATATTCCTGGTTATTTGAAAAATCTTGATGTGCACCAATTTTCTAAACAAATTAATCTATATCTCTTCTCTCAACACTCGAAAATTCCATGAAGTAACTAACATTTTTAACATTCAACTCCTTCGAATATCCACACTGCTCATATGGTTAGGTCTGTCTTCTTGTGTTTACCCCTTATTTACTCGTCTCTTTCAATCCTTTCCTCTTACTTTGTTTTGCACATAAAAAGCAGAGGAATAACTCGAAAACCACAAGGTTCATTTATCCTCCTGGCTCAACTTTAAACAAATCTATTTATAATGTTAATAGGACTGAGTGGAGTACAATTCAGGGAGTAATCGGGCGAGTAATTTCAAAATCGGTCGACTGTAACAAAATTCGAGAAGACCATGACAGTAGTATAGACTTTTTGACAGGTTAAGATATTCAACTTCTAAGCTAGATGTTGTAAAACATAACCCAATCAAGTGCAACTAGCGCGCGCTTCATGACGCGTGAACTGTCCAATTACAAGTGCATGACGTGTGCAACTGTCCAATAAATGCTCAAATCAGGGCTGCTGATGACCAATCAGATTCGGGAATTTTGTTATAGCTACGATTAATAATGGTAATAGGACTGAGTGGAGTCCAATTCGGTTTGTAATCATACGAGTGATTAACAAAATCGGACGACCGCAAAGTGGGAGTACGATTTGTTAATCACAAGTATGATTCCAGGCTGAATTGGACGACACAATGTCCTGTTACCAATTAATCAAAACTTTGACAAAATTCGAGAAACGAACAAAGCATCGATTGAGCGCTGAATGATTTTAAAACGTTGTTATGGATGCTCATTTTACTCAACAAAGTGCGGCGCAACAGCGCGCAAAATGGCGCGTACTGTTCAATTACAAGCATGACGTGTGCAACTGTCCAATTAATGCTAAAATCAGGCTGATAGCCAATCACTTCAATAATTTTGTAATAGTTTTGATTAATTAAGTTACTGTAGTGTTTTATCACTTTTGATGTAAATGTGTTTTAAGGGTTTAGAGTGAATAAAGCATTTTTATTATATTATTATATCACATGGCACTTGATACAACATCCATACCTGAGTATCCACAAAACTTGTTTCTTGTATTCCGCTGGATTCCAATATGTTCTTTTCAGCCGGCAAAACAAATCCAGCATCTTTTTCTTTAATATTTAATCCTACAAGTTTGTTCTGGCTATGGCGTCCTAAGATCATGGTCAGTCCTGTCGTCTCAATCGATATCATTTCTTCATCCGGGACTCTTAAGGCCATCACTGCATCTCCAACTAAGCTGGTGATGTTCATGGATCTCTTGACTAAATGTTTACCCTGAGGAAGAAAAGATGTTTTATAAAGCAAACTATAAAATACTCCCATGTGGTCAATCACAAGAACAGCAACAATTTGTGCAATGAATCAGTCCACTGAAAGCCGTAAAAGTGAAGTGAGTGCTGTCAAGCTTGGTAAAACATGTCACCAGCTGCAAATCGTTTAACAAGTGGAAAGATGGGAAATGCTTGGCACATGTTTCAGATCCAAGCGATGTATGTAACCAGTGCCAAGCATAGAAAACATGTCATGTGTTGGAAAACACGTAACCAGTCTCAAGCATTGGAAAACATGTAAGCTAAGTGACCGTCACGTGTTGGAAAACATGTAACGTCGCAGTGCCAAGCATGGGAAAAAGTGTAAGGCGGCTCATGTGTGGCAAAACATGTCACCAGTGCCAAGCGTAGGAAAACATGTACACCAAGTCGTGTGGAAAAACATGCAACCAGTGCCAAGAATGGGAAAAATTTAACCACTGTGAATTTAACGAGTGTTAATGTTTGTGTAAGAATTTGTCTTTTTATTTAATAGATACTACTGACAAATGCAAGTTAGGTAATGTCAAGGAAATACGATTATAGTCGAAGTTATACATCAAAGTGTGTCCTTCTGCATTTCAATAAAATAACAACTGACAGCCGCCAACAATGCAAGATGATAAATATTAACCTTTTCTTGAAGATCAGAATCAACATCTTCTGATGCAATGACTGCTCCTGCAGTCAGCAAGCTGTTAAGACAGGAAACTAAGTTTTCTGCAGATTGGGTGACCAGCGGTATCTTTGCCACATCTTTTGCTTGAGTGGTATTCCATAAGAATGATGTCATTGACTCAATAGCAGACAAAGAGGATCCCTGTCAATTTAAAATGTCGTCAGGAACAAAATTTCAACTAACATTTTGCTAAACATGCCTGACTTGATGTCGGAGTGTGATTCTCACTTTGCTCACAATTCGAGAAATTGAACGAAATTTCTTGATTATGGTAGCCTATCAAGAGGACGTGACTACCCAACTCGTACTTGTCATCAGGGCCATTGCTAAGAAACATTGAACTTATAGTTGAAATGATGGTATAGCTAGTGCATGCTTATGGGATAATGTTTTGGAGCTTATGGCCACTGTTTATCTGAATAATTTATCACCAAAAACAACCCATTGGGCGCATCTAACAGTCAACGTAAATGAGACTCAGCACACTACGGGGCATGCATGTGGCCAGAATCAAATATTTTATGTTTCTTGGAATAAATGTTCGGTAATGAACATTAATTGATGGTAGTGATAATACATCCATAAATATCATTATTTAGTAAAATAGAGGGAAATAAGCATCACGTAAAGGAGGCTGTGAGCATGCAATATTCCTCAGGATGAGAGATTGGAGAAATATTAAGAGATACCAGTTAAGGGGAATACCCTTATCTGTTCATCCTCCCTTTCCACAACCCAGCATCCACCTGCTATACCCTCCCTCAACATTTATTTTGCTCACCAGTGAAGTGACAGACACTGTTTCTGTTTGCTGAATAGCAGACCCTATTATGGAGGAGATTTGCAAAAGGTCTGGAAGACTTTTCACTTGTAGTGAGGCAATCTTTTCAATGATCAAGTCTTGAATCTGCAATTTATAGAAATTGTAGGGAGAACATTGCCAGATGAGTTTCTCAGCACATTCCTAAAACAAATAATTGTTGAGCATTTGACATAAAGCATATTTCGTGATATGTTAATAACTCATAATAAAAGAGATTTGTTTAAAAACGTTTTGGAGTGGTCATGACTTCATTATCAAGGAAAATCATAACAGGAAATACAAATAATAAACAATTATTGGAGGAGGTTTTGGTGATATCCAGAATAATCAAGGTCGAGGTAAAGGTTATCAGCCGAAACCGAAGGGTGAGGTAGATAACCCTTACCGAGACCTTGATTATTCTGGATATCACAAAAACCGAATCTAATAATTGCTTTATTATACATTGAACGAAAAAAAATGAGAGTCATGTTTTTGCTTCTTCACTGACGAGAAGCAACACAAAGCCCGCGAACTTGACATTTTTACCCTTACAAATCATGCACTTCGGTCATACATGACATGATAACCAATGACCTTGAGTGTTCTTGACATGATAATTTATAATCTGCAGTGACGTTATAGGCGCTGATTTCGCAAACTCACTGTGCGCTTTCGGCCAATCATAAAAGATTTGGAGGGTTCAAGGTATAATATTAGCATTTAAGCGATTTTGGCGCGCAGAATTGACATAAAGGGGTGCGAAGATTATGAAAATACTTTCGCGCGAATGGAGTCTGATTGTACGTTGAGATTTGGCTTTAAAGTTCAAACAGTCAAATTTATTTTTGCATTTCTTAAGCGCTTCGAAATGCTTTAGCTGGTCCTGAGGCATCGTCCCGAGCACTGTCTGGGCAATGGCGGAGGATTGTTGTTCAATTTATGTCCTTTCACACGATTATGTAAATGTCAGCGTGTGTAACCTACATAACCCACATCACACAGGCCACACTGAAAACTATAAACAACACACTGTTGATTTACAATCGGTGGCTTTGCTTCGTTCTTATTTAGCTCTCGTTTAATTTTCTGGCTCACAAATACAAGCTGAATGGTGGTGTGTACTTTTAAACTCAGATCCTTAAGTTGTTTCCCCACAATATCTGCTGAGACTTGGTCTTTAGGGCAAAATTACTCGAACCGCGTCACCGGTCTCTTTAGATGGTGATAAAAGCTACTGCTGGTCACAAACCTTTGAATCAACAAAACTTTTAATGATGTGAAGTATATGAAGATAATTCATATTTGAACTGACGGTTATAGATGCAAGTGAAGAATGATCATCGCAATTAATATTATCAATATTAAGCAATGGAATAAGGAAGCCTGAAAAAAAAATCAGGGCTTCAACGGATTCGAACCGTGACCTCCGCGATACCGGTGCTATGCTCTACCAACTGAGCTATGAAGCCACACATTGGAGCGAGGTCAATTTATTGAGTTCAATCACCCGTGAGGAATGAAATGATGTGAAGATACGAAGATAATCATATTTGAACTGCGGTATAGATGCAAGTGAAGATGATCATCGCAGTTAACTCTTCATTGTAAGCAACTGGAAAGAGGAAGCCTGAAAAATGATGGTGCAAGAGTAGACCTGAATTAGTGGGTTTTACGCATACCTTTGTCTCTATTTACGGCGATCGGTTCAGTAACTGGATACCCGGAAATAAGAGCATGCCATTGCAATCAGAGGAAACGAGAATGGAGGTAAATAGCTTGGAAGCCGACAGTGAAAAGAGAACGGCACTGCCAGGAACCGTGCCCGGTTTCACAGACCTCACTGATCCTTCATGAAAGTAGACGTGTCTGCGCGCAGGCCATGTTTAGGACAAATCATATAGTTTTGATTTCCTCATGTTTGAACACGATGAACTGAGATTCCTTTGCTTAAGGAACTCAAATGCTCATTACCACATTTAATTACAGTGCTAACATGATCATTAATATCGAGCAAATTAAGGAGATCAAAAAATAATCAACCAATCATGTTGTGAAATACCTGTAAAACTGAGTAAGTTGTGTGAATCTGATTAAAAACTACGGAAACAGAACTCAACCGATAATTAAATTTACGCTCTACGAGTAGTTTCTCTTTCACTTGGCCCACCGTGCGAGACCGCGTGTAGACTGGAAAGAAAAAAATGGTAGCGTGAAATCCTGGGCTCGAGAAGCGCTTCTTACCCCCATGATAAAAATTTACACGTGGCCCTTTTTTCTAGCAGACTTCTTCCGCGTCACGCTCGACAGGCTAAGGAAAAAAGGCACTACTAAAACAATGGCGGCGTGAAATCATTGGCCCTTTGATTTCTGTTTCCATTTACTACTCGTAATCTAGACGAAATGATAACTTTGGAACTATGGTGCAGATAAAACTGCATGGCAAGTTAAATAAATAGCAATTTAATAAAAGCTAGTTCATTACCTCAGATATTTTGTTGAATCTGTTGCGGTATCTTCTAAAACTGCTTGAAGGACTGCATTTGCTATCCGTCCTGCTTTGCTGAGATCCCCATCTGTGATTGCATTATTAAACTCGCTGTTGTTTCCTGTGACAAATCTGTTGATTGTGTCTCAAGAGCTCTGGATATGGTTCAACCTACAGAAATATTCAGGTGTAATATGTAAAAACAGTTTGCTTGTTGAAAGTGACAACCTGTTATTTAATATGCGATGTATGTGATTCCTTTGTGATGTGACGCAAGACTTTATATAATCAAGGATATACTGTACCTGCACAGACAAATTAACTGTTGGAGCAGATATACCATTTGTATCAATCACAGTGACATTGACCTTCACAGTATAATTCCAAGAAAAGTTTCCAGATGGCAGCCAGAGACTAACACTACTATTAGAGCCATCGTACAACAGCCCATGTAGACCATTCTGTAGTTGATATTGAAACCGGTAAGACAGGGGTTTACTCTCACTTTCCCAATCACTACAGCTCAGGTTAAAAACAGTCATTAGTGAGGTGCCATTTGATGGAGTGATGGAACATGTTCCATTTGTAGGTGGTGATGCAATGGAGATATCGTGAGCACTCATTCCTTGTTGACCGTCCATAGTTAGAACAAACACTGCCAGCTGGTAGTACTTTCCAAAATCAAGGGAACCCTCTTTAATTACAATACTGCTAGAATTAGGGGGTGTAGTTGTGATAAGTTGCAAATGTTGTATTTTCCTCCAAACATTATCATTATTTGTCGCAGATGGGTATTGTTTGTAAAGTATCCACTGGTATGAAGATATCTTGGGGCACTGCGGTCCATAGCACTGTGACTGGATACTTAGTTTAACTGATGGACTGATTTTAGGTTCACAATTTATTATACATCTGAAAATCAAATAAAAATAAATATCATTTCAAGTATAATGCCTTTGATCAGCTTTTATTCTAGGAAGGAGGTAAGATCTACAATATGAAACAAGCAATCTTTGAGTAACTGCTCTTGTCTAATTCATGGCTATGTGCTAATAAGCAGTTCTTTCTTCTTATGGATGTCATGAGAATTTTAATCTAACATTACATTGCAGTATCAAGAACCTCATCGTTTGGTGGCAAAAGATGTCCAAGGAAAATACGAACTTGAGAGGTCGGTGTAACTGCAGTCTGCGGACTGCAGACTGCAAACTGCAGATCGGGGGTCAACTGCCGACGGTAGACCAAGGGTCAAATGACAGGATTGATAAACAACGAAACAACTTTCATACCGTTGAGATATTTGAGGCGGATCCCCTTTTACCAAGTGTATAACTTGATGATCACTTGAGCTGCGATAATCTTTTGCTACCACCAGTTTAACTACTAAGATCGTCAGGTTCTGGAACATGGAAGAGTAAGTATTGAAGGTAACTTCACGTCCAGAATCGTTTCCAATATAATAAACATTTGATTGGGTTATTCCTATGATGGAGTCTTTCGCTGCTGTCTGTAGGCCAGAATAGTTGCCTTTGATCTCACCATAACGCCAGGTGAAGTTCATTCCGGAGTGGTTACCTAGTCCAACAACCGGGTCATAGGAAAGTGATGCATTCATCGTGATGTTCTCGTTTCGTCCTCGGATTACTTCGGTACCACCATAGATGATAGCGATGAGGTTCGGTTTCCTTTCTACATGTAAACACCATCAAATAATAAATTTTATTAGTTTACGCATATTGTGTGCATTGCTTTAAACATAAAGACAAGTCAGTGCACCTTTTAACAACGCACAAGAGTCAAGATCCAGCTATTGCAATCTGCAACGTTCTTGAAAACGGAAAAAAAACAAATTTTTCGACCTACATATCGAAACATATCTAAGGAAAGAGAATTAAAAACAATTTACAGACAAGCAGGAAAGCAAAAATATCTACTTTCGATTTAGGCTGTGTTGATAAGTATCACTCAGAAAATGGTTCGCAGGTACGGTTTACTTTACTTCGGACTTCTCTATTTTATGATGTTTTTTTTACTGGCAAAATATGGAGAGCATATTAACAATGCTTTCTCTCATAATGTTGTTGTTCTACATCATGGATCGAGATAAAAGTTATAAAAATAAAATTTGAGCGTAATAAACAAAATGGGGGTTTAAAGTATCATCCATTATTATCCAACTGCACTTCGCAGAGTACAAATAACGCTTAAGACGAGTACAAATATCACGCGGTATTTGTACTCCAGAGGACCGGTTAGACAGGTTTCCCGCCGTCGACCAATCAGTTAGCTAGATTTCTCGCGCCAATTCCGTTCCGCTTCGCCTACTTCTATCACGCATTCCCTGTAAATATAAATATCCACGAAATTCGCTCGCAAGAACATACCAATTTGGCGTGTTGGATAATAAATCTCTTATTAGACGTTTTGTTGTGTAGTATCGCTGAGTATTTTTACTCGTTGTTTGTATTTTGACTCGCCCTACGGGCTCGCCAAAATACGGCACAACTCGTAAAAATACTCAGCGATACTACACAAGAAAACGTCTAATAAGATATATTAATGTTTTGGAGCATACATTGCTTTTTTATGATACCGGCTATAATCATTCATGCAATTCCGATCGACTTAAAGAAGCTCTCTGGTGAGAGGGCGTTTGCCCTCGCTGCCCCTAAACTTGGAACTTTATATCTGAACATATTAAGCCAGCCTCGTACCAGTCAAGTTTTAAAACGGCATTTTAAACAGTTACTTTTCTTCGCCGCCATCTCCTCGATGAACAATAATATCCTCGCACTGTAGTTTAGTTGTTTTATTTATTTATTTTCTTTTTTTTTCGCTTGTAAGCGCATTGAGATTTTTAAATGCGCATTAAGACCGTTTCTATTATTATTGATTATTATTGTTATTATTATTGTATTATATTATTATTATTATATTATTATTATTATTATTATTATTATTATTATTATTATTATTATTATTATTATTATTATTATTATTATTATTATTATTAATTTAGGCTGGACTTAACCATACCCTTGCAATCACTTGCCATACGTACATGTACATCAAAGGTATCAAAGCATCTCTTTTTGATTGCACTGCAGATTTGACCAAAGTTTTTTAAACACAAAGTTTTGAGCAGAATAATGAACTTTAAACTTCTAAGTTTTGATTGCCGCTAGTACTGCGGGCACAGCCCTCGTATGCAAGGAATGTTGTCGAGACCTATTGCTGTATTTGTTTCCAGATGATGAAGCTCGTACCCTAGTGTTTGCACGGAATCCAAGTGTTTGTATGCAAGGCCTGATCAAACGGAGTCACAAGTAGACCAAGATTTTCAAGTTAAGTCTACTTGCGGCTACGTTTGGCCAAGGCTTACGGCTGATTATCTCTTAAGACTGCGTGGTTACCCCCATTTTTCATCAGTTCGTTTCCAATAGGCCTTACTGAGGTCTTCCTTTTCCACACATCCTTAATTTTGGTCAAAAGACCTGTGTATTTAGTACGCACTGTCGAAACTTCGTGGGGAAAAATGATATTTCTACCAATCAGAATTGTATGTCAAGTGCATATGAATCTTAAATTACCATTAAAAAATGTTTAGTTTATATCGTGTGGCCGTTTTCATCTTATGTGGAGTTGCTCTCTCTGTCAAATTTTTCAATGCGGGTTAAACGTTAAAATAATAATAAAAAATTGCAAGACTTCCGTCGTGAAGAGATCCAAGTTGCATACATATTTCGGCAAGTCTGACTTTTTTTAAATGTTGCCTCTAAGAATGGCATGTCCGTCAAAATGTTGCAATTCAGACTTAGAGTAAGCTATAGTCAAAAGAGTGTTTCCTTTGAACACGATTTTGATCATCCTAATCCACAATCCGATAGTTGCCGATCATTACATTTCCCCACAAAAAATAAAGAAAGACTTAATTAATTATTCTGGGACACAGAAATTTGTCGCTAAATGGCAATTTGACCAATGAAATTTGTCACCAAATGGCCTTGACGCCATTGCTCTTGACTTTGTTTGTCGTGGCGATTCTTGTCACATAAAGCAGGTTTCGTAATTGGTCAATGCAAAAATAGCGGGAGGGGAAATGATTCTTATTGACTATTTTAAACTTTTTTCGATCAGTAGGTAGATTTTAGTATGATAATTCAAAATAAACTTCAAATTAAATGAGAAGTACTTTCGTTGATAAACCATGAACGAAACCTTTTCTTTGGATCGGCTGTAGATCACCCAGTGACATCTCATAGACATCTCGGGGCATTTCAATATCAGGTCAATGAGAGCGCGAGGATTTCTATAATCACCTGAGTAATTATACTAACAGGTCTTATTACTTATATTACATACAAGACTTTTTCCAGGAGTTAAAAAATAAAATAGTTATTATATTAAGTTATATTAAGCCAGGAATGGTGGACATCGTTTTATTTCATTGCAGTTTAGGTGAGCAAAATAAGATAATTTAAAAACAATTACCAACCTGTTGGTGATGCTGAAGATGGAGTTGAAGCAATGGCTCCACTGCTATTTGATGCTTGAGGCCATGCGTAAAAGGAAGAAGGCCATTCTGCTGTCGAGCCGTTGAAAATTGGAATCGCAGTATCATTTACTGTAATTAATAAAACGAAAGCACTTGTCAATGATACTATGATCCAGTCAGTTAACTCTCCCT
>JAHPZR010031906.1:7500-10000 GCA_019787425.1 Platygyra sinensis | reverse complement strand
GCGATGGTTACATTAAAAAGCTGATGGCAAGTGCTGCTCCGGAAAGTACAAAAAAGTCACCAAAATACGCTGTCAATCTCTTTGAAGGTGGAGAAAGTCACGAGTAGACTTTTAATATTTAGTCCTACGTAAATTTAAACTGATTCATTTTACAAAATAAAGATTTAATACAATGTGATAACTAACTATAAATAAACCAACCGTTTACGCCCGACTTTAGCGTGGAGGAAGGAGAGAAAAATTCCAGTCGCAGTCAGTCCAGTCGAAATCACGGAGCCGGCAGAATTGTCAACCATGTTGAAACCTTTTTTACGCAGAAGCAAGAAAATTCCGTGGAAGGAAAACCGTACAGTCGCAGCACTGTGAAAGTCAACTCGTTCCGGGCTGGGCAGATTTTTTTCTCCAGTTCCCTTGAAAGAAAGCCGTTTTCATTATTCGGGATAAGTATTCAAGCCAGCAAACGAAGCTCGAGATCCATCACTGAAAGATCTTGCGCGACAGGGATTGATTTCTTTCACAAAGCACAAGCGTCCAATTTCCAGCGAAGACCTTGAAGTGCTCTATGCAGCAAATCAGCTTGGTCTGAATGCTCCAGAAAGTTTTGCAAATTCTGCATGGTTTAACACCATTCTCTACTTCGGAAAGAGAGGCCGTAAAAACCAACACGAGATGAAACCCGGTGACCTTTAGCTCAAAACAACAACAACCGGCTGAAGTACTTCATCTCAAGCGAGAGAGCGACGAAAAATCAGTCCACCTTCAAGTGCCACAGATTTTACACATTCTGTGTTTCACAGATGTAAATTCTGAGACTGAAATACATTTCTTTCTAGTCAAGTTTATGTGCAGTACGTCGGATTATATAAACCAAAGCGCCAAGTTTTCGAGTATTTGATCCAAGGGGCGTTACGAGAATTAATTTCACATGGCAGTTTGTCACATTTGGTCCAATCACAGTGGAAATTAAGTTAGTTAAACCAATCAAATCTACTTTGCTCCCTCACGTCAATCACGGGCATTCGCCATCACCAATGGCCTTTTTACCATGTTTACGAGCGGTTTATTGGAAACTGAAAATTATTGGGAGGGTTATAAAATCAATAAACCCCTTTCTGGCTTGCTGGTATGTCGGCTGATAATGTCCTTGGCTGAGAGATTGTCCTCAAAATTTCACATTTGTGACGTCATGCGAACATAGTGAACATGGAAACTCCCGTTGATGTCCTAGGCGTACAGCGTCTCATTGGCATGGTCAAGTACCTTTCGAAGTTCCTTAGTAACCTGTCCGAGTTATGTCAGCCTCTCCGTAAGCTTACGCACAAAGATGCTGAGTGGCAGTGGACACAGGAACAAGAACATGCTTTCCAGTCTCTCAAAGTGGCTGTTACGCAAGCCCCAGTCCCCAAGTCTTTCAGCCCAGAAGCCCAAACGGATGGACAAGGTGATGTATCACAAAATGGCCTCAGATTTGTCTTATTGCAAGAGGGTCAACCAGTTACATATGCAAGTCGTGCACTCACCCCAGCAGAACAGAGATATTCTCAGATTGAGAAAGAACTTCTAGGTCAGGTCTTCGAGCTAGAGCACAATCATCATTACACATTTGGAAGACGAGTGATTTTGTGGACTGACCACAAACCTCTGATATCGATTTACAAGAAGCCTCTCGCTTCAGCTCCAAAGCGTCTACAGAGACTTCTGTTGCGACTCCAGCAGTATGATGTTGGCCTAAGGTACAAGCCTGGCTCTGAAATGTACCTAGCTGGCACCCTATCTAGAGCTTTCCTCAAGAACACCCTCCAGTCTAAGGCAGAAGAGGAAGCTGAAACTATCCATGCAACCGATTTCCTCCCTATCTCAGGGCCACAGCTGAGGGAAATTCAAGCAGAAACAGCTTAAGATGACACTCTTCAACAGCTGAAGAAAAACATCATCAGTGGATGGCCTGACACGAAGAAGGAAGTCCCCACGTGTCTCCACCCGTATTTCTTAGTCAGAGATGAGCTATCAGCTCAGGATGGTGTAATCTTCAAAGGTCAGCGCTGTGCCATTCCCCTGAGCCTGCGCACAAAGATTAAAGAGAAGTTGCATGGAGCCCACACCGGAATTCAGAGTTGTCTCCGACGAGCAAGAGAAACCGTGTATTGGCCAGGAATGAATTTCGACCTAACTGACCACATTTCGAAGTGCGACATCTGTTCATCTTACCAGTCAAACCAAGTAAGGGAACCTCTCATCTCGCACGAGATTGTTGATCGGCCTTGGCAAAAGACTGGTGCAGATGTTTTCACGCTTGCTGGTACAGACTACCTTTGTGTGTTTGACTACTACTCAAGTTACTTCGAGATAGACAGACTAGAAACTAAGACCGCAAAGGGAATAGCTAAAATACTCCGCAAGCTGTTTTCAGTCCATGGAATCCCAAATCAGCTAATCACTGACAACATGCCATTCAGTTCTCAAGAATTCAAAGAGTTTGCGGCCAGCTACGGGTTTGAAG
>JAHPZR010031904.1:7500-10000 GCA_019787425.1 Platygyra sinensis | reverse complement strand
CCTATTGTCACTTATTGGGCCTAAACGCTGCCATATCCAAACATATCCAACTAGTTTTTTTTTTCTGTGTTATGAAAAAGCTTTTAATCTTCTTCATATGTGAAATTTAGAGTGGAGTAATGTGAAGTTCTTGTAAAAGCAGATAAAAGGAGTAGGTAAGCGGGACATACCTAAATTCGGCACTGTCTTCACTCAAACTGGAGCAACTTACGGCGAAAATACTTAAGCAAAATTCCAACAGCCATAAAGACGTTGAGTTGTGGGTCAAATTAAAAGCATAAACGATTTCGGACGCCATTTCTCCTGCGCGACATCCGCGAAAATCCTCGCAGCAGTGTACGCGCGTGTGCCTCAGGCAATGGCGCAATTTGTTCTAAAAATAGAAGAATTGTCCCATATCATGGCACCAACCCCAATACTAGAAATGGCACGCGCTTACGGTCTCCGTCCCTGATTATGGCTCCTGATTTAATACAAATTTACCGTAGTCTATTGTGAATCCGTGAATTTGATTGGCTATATTACCGTTTTCTATCTGCTGATAGAAAACAGTTACGCATCAGTGCACATCGATAATCACGTTTGAACCTGATGTAACTCAATAAAACAGTTCTTTTCTACGCGTTACTTGACATTTTTTTCTTTTTATGCAATGAGACTACGGTAAATTTATACTGAAACAATTAGACTGCTCGCCCTCGTTTTCTACGAGCGATAGTCAACTCGGCTGCGCCTCGTTGACTATCTGTTCGTAGAAAACTCGGGCTCTTAAATAGAGACAGGAGCCTGTGATAGGCTCCTGATAGAGAGGAATACAGAGAAGCTAAATCTCGCTAGAATCGCTCTAAAACGCCTCCAAACGCCATAAAAACAGAAGTTATACACACAACAAGAAAAGGTAGATCGATTTTATTATTTTTTCCCCCTTACTTTGAACTATTCCGTAGGATCGATGTATTTCCCATACAAACTCTTATAATAACGCCACTACGCAATGTCATGTTGACGGTAACCAGAGAGCTTGGGCTACCTGTGGTTATCAACGAGTAAAAGAAATTTGGAAACCTCACCCCAGCGCCCCGGGATTATAAATATTGCATGTGAAGGCTAGCTTTCTTTTACCACAGGTAGGTGGGGCACCTCATCTACCTGGGGTCCCCCACCTCCATGTGAACAGTCCCTAATATTGTCGACCTACCTTCTATCTGATCCCTTTATTGATTTTAACTTAGATTATTTGGAGACGATGAGCGCCTGCCCGAATTTCGCTTCCACAAACGCGACTTGCCCCTTCTCGCTGAGTTGTACAATAGAGTAAATGAACTAATAAACAGCAAATGTTAAATCGGACTGGCGCGACAAAATATTTGTCACTTGATAATGAGGACAAGATGTCCTCGAAACGTCGTGTAATTAACTTAGTATCTCTTCTCTTTTTGTTTAGTTCTACATCTAAATCGTTATTAATCAATAATAATAATAATAATAATAATAATAATAATAATAATACTTTAACGAAAACGACAACACTTTTAAGTTTGTAAGACATGTTTCGACAGAAACTTCTGTCATCTTCAGTTAATTAATGTAAAAAGCGTTACAAGTTGAATTTATAAGAAAGAAAAAATGCTAATTATGTAACTGAACGGAATGTACAAAAAACGTGACAAAGTGAGAATTAAAAGGATAGTTTTAGATTTACATGATGTATTTCCCATACAAACTCTTATAATAACGCCACTAAACGCAAATGTCATGTTGACGGTAACCAGAGAGCTTGGTGCTACCTGTGGTTATTCAACGAAGTAAAAGGAAATTTGGAAAACGCTCGCACCCCAGCGCCGTGCGCCCCGGGATTATAAATATTGCAGTGAAGGCTAGCTTTCTTTAACCACAGGGTAGGTGGGGCCCCTCATCTACCTGGGGTCCCCCACCTCCATGTGAACAGTCCCTACTATTGTCGACGCTACCTTCTATCTGATCCCTTTATTGATTTTAACTTAGATTATTTGGAGACGTATGAGCGCCTGGCCCAAAAAAAATACTGGATCTTCATTCGAGCTTTAAAGCAACTGAATACGATTCAATCAACTTACGTCATGAACATCTGCAACGTGTGTGACTTCCCCGTTCGCCCGCGCCAGTAAGGCCTTCAATGTGAAGGCTGTTTCCGATGGCAACATCGTACCTGCGGTACTGGAATATCCCGAGCCCAGTACCGCGCCGCTGTACAGTCGGAAGAGGGAATCGACTGGAGTTGCCAGGTGTGTATGGAGACACCATGCTTTGAGAGCACTAGAATGGAGGAAGATATGGACTCTGTAAGCCTTCCTGAACCTGAGAGTGTAGAAGAGAGCGGGACGCTACTATTCTCAGGTGAGTTTCGGTTCTGTTTTAAGCACTAAGTTTCTTTTACGCGGGAAATGTATACACGTGAGTACTAACATATTTTCTCTCTTTTACACAGATGACACATCATCAGAGCCGCCCTCAACGAACA
>JAHPZR010031902.1:0-12697 GCA_019787425.1 Platygyra sinensis | reverse complement strand
AACATACAACATAAGACGAGGACAGATAACATGGTTCCCAACCTTGGAAACTGGGTGACAATTAAAAATAAAATGGCAATTCAGCGCTCCAAGCTGCGACCATTTTGGTCGCCATGGCGAGTGGAAAAAATTTTCGGCAACCAAAATTCTGGCGAAAGTCCGGTGATGGTGACCATTTTACAGTTAAAGGTCGCCAAAAGGCGACTTTTTGAAAAAGTATGTTTGGAGCGCTGCAATTAATAATAACTTGACTTTTTTTGAACTAGTTCTCAAGGGTAAAAGGCTATCTTTAAGTAACATTTTTCGGTCAGGAATTAATGACTTTAATGGAATTTTTCCTCACCACAGCAAATTCGTCACTGTCTAGCATGCCATCTTTGTCAATATCAGCAAGCTCCCAGACCCGACCAAGCACATCAATGGGAAGCTTGGAGTTTAGGAGTACCTGCAATGTAGTCAAAATCATTATAAATAGTTTTCTAAATAGAGGATTATAGTTTACCTATGATATATCAGTACATATAGCAAACTGTTCCACCATGAAAACCCTGTGAAGGGGACTCCCACCTGAAAAAGTCATGGATGCTCTTTGCCTGGTTTAGAGGTGTAAAACAGAGATTTTGATCTCACTTAAGGAGTTCAACATGAAATGCCAAAAACTATTTTTTAACAGACAAGGAAGTATCTTCAGGGATTGCATTTAAACAAATAATAAAAAACCTGCTGTCTGTCCATTTTAAAAGTGGTATCTTTTAGGAGTCAAATAAACTTAAGCCACACCCAAATAGGTCTCCTTTTGGAGTTCATGTAAAGAATTCATCCCACTTTTTCATCCAATCAGAAATAAAACCAAAACCAATCACATGTATGACTCAATCACAGTTGTTTTCCTGCAATTTGTGTCACCTTCATGTAATTACTTTAATTAAGTTTTGATTGGTTCACTGGACTGTCTGTGCCATTGGGGTGATACGCCAGAGTGATTACCTCAGTTTCTGTTTTAAATACGAGGCTCAATTGAAAACAGCTCTAAATTCTCCCATAGTTATAAGAAGAATTCATTTTAATTTAAAATTTATAAAGGAAACTTACAGGTTTCACTTTATCTCCAGGAAGCAGGCCATTAACTGGCTTTAGACCCTAAAATAACAAGAGGAATTGTTAACAATTATATAATTTACAAAAATTATTGAAAAAGATATTAAAAAGAATTAACAACCTAAATTAGACAACAAGGAAAGGTTACCCTACCTCAAAAATATTGTCGTACTTTGCTTTTTCTGCTGGCTTCACAGCCCACAGAGTGCTCTCCTGTGGGGGAGGTACTACTGGGGGCATCATATCACCCTAGATAATTAAAAGTTAAAGAAACTATTAAAATTTATATACACTGCCATGAGTATAAAGGAAGACAGATTTATACAGGTGTTTTACCCTTTAATTCCTAAGATTATAGTGTTCAACAACTAATTATTTTCTCCTTCAGTTTACAAACACAACATTAACAGTAGACAGGTGATGAGAACAGAAAAAATAAAATTATCAGCAAGGGGTGTTTTCTTGATATAGAGTTGAAAAAGCAGAAATCATGGTTGAATAGGCCATATTGGTATTCTCGGTATAGGACTGGAACTAGCTTGCAAGTGAGGCTAATGTGGGGAGTCTTTTCAAATGCAAATGATATTAATCTCTTTTTAATGATATTCCCTTGAATGAGTCTGCATTACAAGCTAGCTCCAGTCCAATACATTTAATGCACAGGTGCTAATTAATTTTTGGTTGATTAAGGGAGACCAACAAATAGAGTCTGCTAGTTGCACAACATTGTGGAAGCCCTTTGCTTCGTGAGGAGCCTAAAGAAATTTCTTCAGTCAGCTCAAGGCAGGTTGGTTATTGAAAAGCAGGCACTTCTTAAGGGTTGGGTGCTTCAATAAGGAGCCAAAGAGATCACCCACTAGGGGTGTGGTATGGCACATTTGGTTATGTTATCTTTGAGTTTAACACCAGCAGGAGAAGACGAAATAAAAAAGTCAAGTACAGATCCAGAAGAAACACAATAACAAAATACTATTAATACACCTACCACTTTGGGGGCTGGAACAAGTAACATAAGATTTGATAAGGAAACATCTTTACCATTCTGCGCCAAGGCAATTAGTCTCAGAGCCAAGAAAAATCGCTGTCAGTTGAAAACAGTTTAATCTTAAATTTTATTTAGGAAGACTTAAATGTTGATAACATAAACACTGACTTCTTCACAGCTTTGTACAAAGAATGCATTGAATCACTGAACTATTACTATATTAAGGTGCAGCAGGAGGCATGCAATGAGTTATTCCAGGATATATCCATACCCTATCAAGACAGCATCAACATTTTAACCTCCCCCCTTGCCTTAAGAAATTCCAAAATGCTCTACCCCCATGCTCTTCGAATTCCAAAATCGTTAACCCCTGCCCCCCTCCGGAATTTCTGACTTTTTACAGACCCTTCGGAATTCCTGTTTGACTGCCTAAAACTTCTAATGAGCAGAAAACTTGTACTTTTACCCTCCTCAAGGAAAATTCTGCTCACAAATTTTGGTCAAGTGAAAAAAGCAACTCAAGTTTGTTAACATTTAATAAAGTACACCAAATAAAACTTTTTCTTTTCAGTTCATTAGCTTCATATTTTCGGGAAAGTGGATCATATTGATACCAGTGGAAGACAAAAGTAACATTCACAATATGCCGACACCTGCTATATTGAAAATTTTGTTCATTGAGCAAGTGCTGACCACTAGTGATGCAGTATACAAACTTGTCAGACATTCCATTTGGAAACAAGAAACTGGTGCAAGTTTTTCACCCACAGTATGATCATTGATTAAAATTTATATCGGAAAGAAACACACACTTGGTTTATATCTTATTAATCTATCGACTTATTCATCAACTTTAACGCCTCTTTGATTTAAAGCTGTACAACCCATCCACTTGCTTATTCACGTGATCTTTAACACCTGCATGACTGATCTTTATCCTGCTTCTGCAGTCAATTCATGTTTGATTTACAAACTGGAAAAGTTATCAGATCAGTGATTTCAAGCAAAGCTCTTGCCATCTTCCCCCTTGGGAAACTCAGAACCAAACTCCCCACTGCTCCATGCATTTGGAATTCCAAACTATGTTACCCTTCATGCCTTCAGAATTCCAGCCCAAGAAACCCCTCTCCCTTGGAATTCCAAGATGCTGCCTCTGGTATGGGTATGGATATTTATTCTTGAAATATCACCCATTAGTTCTTAGTAAAATCAACTGTCAAAAGCGATCAGAATAATTATGTTGGCCTGACTACCAATAGTTTCAATAGCGCTTGTTTATGAAAAGCTATTGAGTGAAATTGACTCCTTCTGTCAGAGGAAATGCAATTTTTCCATATTCAAGGTAACTTTAAAATTAAGTTAGAAAGAGTTTCTTGTAGTTACATGTTTGTCTAGAAATCCGGTCCCTTGTGGATCAGCCAGCTCCCATATCTGTTAGAACAGAACATAAACAACTGTTACTGTGTTAGCTGGAGCTTTAAGATCAGGGAAAAGAAACTTTCATAATGCATAATTTCCTGTAACTGAAGGTAGTGTGGCTATAAAGCTTCTAGGGACCTTCATCTACATGTATTTTCTTTATGTCAAGAAGCAAATAAGGCCTCTGCAGCAAATAGTACTGAATCTGAAATCTGGGCATCCCTAGTTCAAATCCTCTACCAAGCCACTTACTAGATTTGTAAACTCAGTATTATTGAGTTCAACTCCTCAGTCATGCTATAAAATTGTCAATTGGCTAGCATATTGACAAGCCTGGCCCTGCATTTCACTATTCTCTACCCGTAACTGTAGCAAATAGCGATACTGACCTTATGGAGAATTCCTTCTTTCAAACCAGATTTCTTCAGGAAAGCTGCAGCATCAGATGCTCCTATTTGGCCAGAATTTGACACATCTGCCTGTTGCCAGACGAGTTATTGTAAAATCAATTTATGAGAACAAGTTCATTTTTAAGAAGCAAAATGCAAACTATTGGTTTTGTGCTATATGGGTGTTTAAGGGAACATGGTCATAATGCTAAATTAGTAAGAATAACCTGGTAATAATGCTTAATTAGTAAGAATAAGGAATACAACTGCAGTAACTAAATTGACAAGATGCTACACTAATTTTCCAATCAAGGGATCTGCTTTGAAGTTGAAAGAATCGTCTTTGAAGTTCTACCAAACTCACTTTTGTGCTTGCATTAGCCAATGTAGAACACATGCTACGTTTCATTAATCTATATATTAAGATTAATCTATATATTAAAGATGATTTCCAGTCCGTACTGCGCAGTCTCAGAACCTAATGTTTATAAACATTACAAACGGCTCACTCGATAGAATGCGAATCGATGTTATTCGTTAAGGATCACATACCTTATCTTTGAGACCTTTCAAACTCTTTTTCCAACAGCTTCATTGATTTTTGCAGCTGTGAAGTTTTTCATCAAGTGATATATCAGGTAGAATGAAGCATAAAGCTTCGCGTCGAAAATGGCGGTTGATGAAAGTTTGAATTTACTTCATGTAAGTAGATGCGAAATGCTACATTTTGTGACGTCTTACATGAAACAAAACAAAAGTCGTAAACAAACTCTCGAGAGTGCGCAGTACGGACTGGAAATCAGCTTTAAGATTCATTACAAGTGTAACGCATGATAAAGCAAAAACAGCCCTGCTTTCTTCAAATTGTTTTCAGCTTCTGTTAAAAAAATAACATCAACATACACATTTCGGAGTAAAATTTGACGTGAAAAAATCTGTCATATATTTTATTTGAGTATCAGTTCTTCTAGTAAATCAAAACTGACAAGCAAGTGAGATATGACCGCCATAAAGTACTCGGAAGCAAAGCAATATTTTTAATCTACAAAATTTTTTGGTTTGAAATATTCAGTTATAAAGCGACATGAGCCCACGGATATGGCGCTATAGAAATCCTAATTGCCATTATTATTATGACATGAGCGTGGGACAAAGAAACGTTTATGTCAGTTATTTATGTTTAATGTTTATGTGTTAGATATAAACGCATCGCCACGACAAATCTAAGGGGCTATAGTTCAGTTTCAGCTGAAACAAAAAAATAAATAAAAACAAGCAAAAACAAAAATACAATGCAATACAAAAACAAACAAAACAAAACAAGAACGAAAGCAAACAAACAAACACAATAAAACAACAACAGCAAAAATAACTCTTTAAGTCGCGTTGTTCAAAACTCCACGTCCGATTGAAACTTTTTTTGCAAGGCTGGTTAGTATCCTTGGAAGTGCGGTGGCGGCAAAACGCTCCAGCTTATGATGGATCCGGGGGGGAGGGGGGTTACTCCCACACAATACCTATACGGATAAGTGCCGCCTTATGCGGTCGTGATTTTGGGACTCCTGATCTAGAGCGGAGTATCCATTTTCGAAACGTTTTCTAGAACGGGGTATAATATTCCGAAGGTAGGAAAGCTCACCAAGTTACCAGCAGCAATTTGAAATTATTCATAGAGAATTTGCTTTAGAAATAACGAACGTTGACAAATCAAGTCGTTGCACCCTGTGTTGCGTGCGGTACGCTATCGTAAGGTAGGTAACTTGGGTTATTATCGCGTGGTGTAACGTGTTCGATAACGCGCGAGTGGTTCTGTGCAGGGGTGAGTGACATTGCTGATCGTCAGTTTTCGGTCGGACTTCTAACAGACCGACTTAATTTTGACTAACAATAAAATTTAACTAACAAAAGACGGATCGAAACTGACCAATGACTGATGACAAACTTTACACGAGTCTTTCAGCCAATAACATCATGGCTTAACTGACCAATCGTTTTCAACTGACCAGACTTATAACAACATCGACTGACAAACACTATTCACTTGACTCTGAAGATGACTGCCGCTCAGGTTGTTGAAACGTCAGTCACCAACAACAGTTCTTTTCAGAACTACACTCACCCGGACGATCACACAATACGAACTACTGATACTCCTGGGTTCAAACCATTTACTATGGATGAGTTGAGTCACAATGTTTCTGTTCAGTGTTCCGTCTGTAGCTTGTGATGTGGTGGGTGGCTGCTGTGTATTTGTCCATGTGAGCCATCCATCTGCAAGTTGCTTTGCAGTAGTGTCAGCTGCTTCCTCAAGAATAGAATCAGCATCCTTTGTCATTTCTCTAACATTGCCTAGAATAACATTCTCAGGTATACTTGTCTTCTTCAACTTAGATTCCACTGCTAAGGTTGAACAGTAACTAATGTGCATGTCTGGAACTTCCTCTGCATGTAATGAACCTGTTGCTTCAGGGAGGTCTACCAAGCGTGCATTGTAGCATGGATCACTGTGTGGACGTTCAGTTTCTGGTATTATGTGACTTGAAATTTGCGTCAGATCAAAGGGTCCACTGAGAACTTTTATGCCTTGTTGGATATCTTTGTCCTCGATCCAAAGGGGTTGACGCACTGCTTGGTTCACCATGAAAGCCGTGGAGAGGGTTACACAGACTGTAACAAAGTTAAGACCACGATGAAGAGATTGCGAATGCTTGTGAACACCCAGTGGTGGTGCTCCAGTAAGAAGGCATGTAATACTGACATGTGGCTTTGAAACTGTAGGTCCACTTTCATGTGATTAAGACCCATTGGATGCTGGGGAGGTTATGAAGCCTTCAAGGGGATTATCGAGAGAGCATTCGACACGAAACTGCATACTTGGATGCCGAAACGTGATGGACGGAACAATGATCAACCAAAGCTTGAGTTGCATGAAGATGGTTCTCACCAAAGAGCATTGGCCAGATGAGACATGGAACTACTAGCATAGTGAATACAGTTTCTGTTTTTGTTGCCCATGTAATAGGGATTTCCATGGTGGCAACTGCTTTAAGATTAAACTTTGGATCCGCAGCTGTTACAGAAATAGGCTCTTCCAGGGGACAATACTTGAGATTGGGTCGTTTAGAGGCAATAAAATCAGCATGTACTTTGCTCACAAGAGATACAGAACAGCAGCTATCCAATGGCAAGGGCAAGCGCTGACCTGCATATGTAACAGAGGTCCACAGAATGTTACGCTGATGTAACTGAGCTTCTGGCTTTGCTGAAGGTGCAGGGATGGTAATGGCAGGTAATCCAAACAAAGGAGTAGATAATGATGGCTGATCAGAAGCAACTGGAGCCGAGGTAGCGGCTTGGTTTTCAGATCCTGCAAGAATGATTTGAAGAGGAAAATTTCTCTTGACACTGGGATTCATATTTCTCCAAACGAGTAGATAGGACTACGAGCTGTTGCCTCAAAGAATCAACCTCACTTAGATGTAGTGCTACGCGCTGTACTTGATGGACGATTTTCCGGATGTTTGATGGCTTTACATCCCCATTTATTGCAGAATTGGCACTGGTGTTTCCGGCCGTACTCGCATTTGTTGCCATCTTCTTCGCAGTTGGATTTAGAAAAACGATTGTAATTTCTGCAGATTTCGGGTTGCTTGGAATTAGCTTTGCGATTCTTAGGACAGTATCGTGAGAGATGGTTTGTTTCGCCACAAGTATAACAAGCCCTTTGTTGTCGTTGAGGGTGGCGATTTGGCAAGTGAGGTTTTACAGCTGTAGTCGAAGAAACAAACGCATTCGGTGTTACTTTCCATTCATCTAGCGACTTACTTGCATTCGAGGAAGTGGGCGGAGTTTGAAATGACAACTCAACACGACGAGCCGCTTCAACGGTCTTATCGAGTGTTTCAAATTCCGAATCTTTCACAACGAGCTGCTGAGCAATATTGGGACTGACTTTAGAAATAAACTGTGAAATAACAAAGGTGGGACAATCTTTCGCAATCTTTTCGCCAAGTTTCTCCAGCTGATGTAGTAGCTTCTTATATTTGAACGCTGATTCACCACGCTCTTGTTGAGTCGCACTTAACTCTGCTGCTAATCGGCGGCATTTGTCTTCTTTGGATTCACCGAATTCTGCACGTAACCTTTCGATACAAATATTAAGCTTTTCCTCTGCCGCTTTCCCTTCATAGCCTTCGGCAGTTTTAGCGATTGACAACACAGATCTTGGCCAATCTCCAACACACTGTTGCTCCAGAAGCGACAAGCTTGTTTTGGCGGGAAGATGCGATGTCTGCTGAGTGAATCGCTCGAGGAATTCTGAAATGTCGTCTTGTACCACACTATCTCGACGAAAGGATGGAAGCTGCATGGAAGTCATGCGAAGGCCTTGTGTATTTTCCGGATTAGGCTCTCCGGGAACCGCTTGGGCCATTTCACCGATGGTTTGAGTTAGTGTATTGTATTTAGTGTAAGTAAGTCATATAGCATGTAATGTAGTGTATCGTATTGTAAGGTTAAGTACAATAAAATATTATTATTTCAAAAAAAAAAAATGGGTCTTAGAAAGTCCAACTTAAAGAAAACTCCTGCCTGAAAAGGCTGAAATGGAAACTCAATACAATGAAAATCTATGTCGCACAACGATACAGCCACACAGGAATGCGGAAGACTGTTATTAATCTGAATTGATCACACTACTTGAACCTCCTGCGTTACTGAAACACGTACAGCAGAAATGATGGGTTGCTGATCAAACAAGTGTTTCTCAAGTATTACAAATATAAAATATCTGTCCTATTCAGATTTTTCTACATAAATTATGTACTGATAAGTTTCATTTCAGGATTTGGAAAAATATTGCTTTGCTTCCGAGTACTTTATGGCGGTCATATCTCACTTGCTTGTCAGTATTAAAGCCGATATATTATAGCGTTAAAAAAAAAAGATGGTTAACATTAGTGGTTAAATCTTTAACAACACCGACGAGTCCAGCCACTACTCCTTGTAGTTCTTCTATTGTTGCTCCCATATTGAAGGTAATTTGGGCTCTCCACCACTTGTAGTCGTATCGCAGGGAACTGAATAACAATTAAGAGGCAAGGATGTTCAAACACAAACAGAACTTTATACGTAAACAGCGGGAAGACAACAGTGATTGACAAAAGTGCTGATATTCGGTTTGCTCGCTCTCGTGTCCTCCTATGTCACGTGACATTTCCATGATTCCACTACATTCTGCAGTTTTTTGTGCTGGATTAGGACAGAAAAACATGGAACGGGCTAAATTAACAAAAACTATTACTAACCAGTTGAGTTATAAAGAAGTATTACTGCTGACAGGTTGTACCTGTTAGTGTTTGAGAATATGAAATCGACTTGAAGCCAAGGGCGATCTCGAAAGAAAGACTAACTTATAATAAAGAGCATGTGGTTGTTTTCAGGGAACCGGTACTATCACACTTAAATGTCTATTGGAAAGCTTATAAGGCCCGGGTCATCAAAAGCCGTACTTCGTATGAGACGAACTTTAATGGCAATTTGGGTCGGAACGTCCGTTTGAGTCAAACCTCGAACTTAACCCAGTCGAACCGAACTGTTACATCAAACAAATAACAAAAGCTTTCTTTTTGGTCAGTGGTTTTGCAAGGTAAAGTCACCTTTGATTACGCGTTGGGTATGAAGATCGGCGTTTGACCCAAAGTCGGTCTTCAGGTATTAATCACGGCTGCCCAGATTTGACTAGCGCCTCAGCCGCTCCAAATAAAATCAGTCGAACTTAATTGGGTTAAACGCCGAATTTCACATGAGCTAACAGGTTGAATTGGGTTCGGCTCATGTGAAGTACGGCGTTTAACCCCGGAATGGGGGAGGTACTCCCTTATACTAGGGAAATAATTATAACGCAGGTCTGAAACAGGATTTTGATATAATGGTCAGGTAATAAATAAAAAAGGAATATCGCAGATTTTGGTCATAAATAGCTAAATTTTTCAAATCAATGTTTTAGTTCAGGGGATGCTAGCTCATCTTCTCTTGAACAAGCTGACACTTGAACTACACATTCCGAGTTTTATCTGCTTGTCTGCAGGCCTAGAAATATCTTTTTGTGTATTTTTTAAAAGGGAAATAACAGCTCAAACTAACAACAGTACACAAGTAAATGCTATTATTTGTGTTGTAAAATTGAAGCGTCAGCAGAACTATATCATTATTTCGTTTTTATTTTTAAAAGATTACTTCATTCATTTTCTCCAATGTTTTCCATCCCTACATATTTTCCTGGAGAGTGTTCATATTTTCTCAGGTCATAACAATTTGCTTTTCTTTTTAAGACTCCAAGATGGTAACATTAAATGAAGATAATGCATGAGCTCATCTTAACAGAATGATTGCAATCAAGAACTCGACACCAGGCGCATATCAAAGGAGTACAAGATATTTGCGAGAAGAATTTCACACTAAAATTTCGTCAGTAGTCACTTCCATGCCTTCAAGCAAAGCTATCTAGATCCATGCAGTTTTCATAAGACCAACCAGACCTGACAAATGTAAATCGCCTTTTTCCTCAAACGCGACCGCAGTATCTTTGGTTTCTTCATGATTAGCTAACCTTCGTCTCTAGTTTGCGGGATTTCGCGCGTGTACTTTCCTCACGTGGAGGAGCCGTGGAGGCAATGCGTGAGGTCGCGAGGGCGTTCTACCATTCTCCTCGCGGAAAACGAAGCACACGTGCAAAGAAGTCCCACAGCTAAGCAACCCGCCTTCATCAGACTTGTGAATGAGACACCCAACCGGATAAAACTATTTGCTTGAATATGAAATATTTTCTATTACTTATAAGCCAAGATAAAACAAGACTGAGAATTCATGATGGTAAAATAATTATCTTTCTCTCTTACAGAGAACGCAACTGTCATCTGCCCACATTAACTCCTGTACAGCCAGGGACTTTGGTCCTAATTAAATATGTTCATGAGAACCGTTAGAATGTTTTGTGACAGCCACATTTGAGCCAGTAAGACATTGAAAACCATTTTTCCAACTCTTATCTACACGCTCAAATTCTCGTTTCTCATTTGATCAGCCTTCTTCCACCTCTTCTATTAATCTTTATCCACATAAGGATACTTCCTGCAAGCACCATATATCGATCACGTGCACTACACGTAACGTCAAGCCGGAGACTCGATCTCTTTCGAGCATGGCACGTGATCAAAACTCGGAGGAGTGTCTGGAAATGTAGGCAAAATGTCATTTTGTAAAACAGGTTCACTGTGACCTTCTGGCAAACTTGGCAGTTCACCTTTCGGTTCCGTGACAGTTTCATTGTTTGTTGATAGTTCTGTGGCTGATAATTCATTCATTTTCTTCTTTCTCTTTTTCTTCTTCTTTATCTTCATCTTTTTCCGTGAAAGGATGTCTACGTTTTCAATTTTACGAGGTCTCGCTGGTTCCTCTGGCTTTACTTCCAGGAATGCATACTCCAAATCCAAAAATGACTGTGAACAGAAAAAGAGATAGTGGGATAAACTGTACGCCCAAATTGCCATGGGAAGAGAAAAGATTTGCTATGCCTCGATAAAGCTATTGAAAATATACTTTCTGTAACTCGAAACACGTAGAAAATGTTTTGCTAGAAAAAAAACACTGCATGGAAGAAAAAGAAAGCAAAATCATTCTCCTATTTAAGATATTAAAACGCCACGTCGGATGAAATGGAAAACGCAGGTTTGTTTTTACCGTTAGGCTTACCGTCCACACTAATCCGTCACGAAAACAGCGCTTTTCTTCAAACCAGAGGAATCTGAAAACGCCGGCTTTGCGTCAAAGTAAGGACTCATTGGTTTTGAAAACGGAGCTTTTTAAAAACAATGACATATCGATGAAATTGTGATTTCCCTTCCCTTAAACACAAATCCATAATGACACTGCGGACAGGCAATGTTGCGTTTTAAAAAACCTTCGGCGTAGTGTGGAAGGAAAACATTTGATGCTTTTTCAGAGTGAAACCTCAGTTTGAATTCCACCGGCTTAGGGTGAACGACGCCTTAAGCACTGGCAATGTTACCTTAGCGTACAGTCCATATATCCGAGACACATCTCTCATGGTCAGATGACCATCTAATATCTCATCGCAGCGAATGACTTCAACCTAAACGAATAAAAAGCAATTAGCATTCACAGTCTCAAAGCACGTAAGATCCCCACTGCACAAAACTAAATCAAAAGTCAAGCTCCTGCACAATTTTTTTTTCCATTTTGCAAAGCAAAAGAAAAAAAATCTGATGCGTGGAAAGAATGGTGAACTTTGTGCCAAGAAGTAGTTCATTCGTTTGTTTGTTGGTTGGTTGGTTCGCTCGCGCTCGTTCGTTCGCTCGTTCGTTCGTTCGTTCATTCGGTCGGACGTTCGTTCGTTCGTTCGTTCGATCGGTCGGTCGGTCGGTCGGTTGGTCGGTGGTCGATCGGTTGGTCGGCGGGCGCGCGGGCGGGCGGGGGGTCGGTCGGTCGGTCGGTCGGTAGGTCATTCAGTCCGTTCGATCGGTCCGTCGATGTGCACATCCGATAACCAATAAGAAGCAAAACTATGTTTTACCTGATGCGTGGAAGGAATGGCGAACTTCGTTAAAAAAAACTTTTTCAGCACACTGACAGTCACTGCTGACGGACATCTGAGATAACGGGTCGGGAAGATCTGAAGACAAATCAAATGTATGACTTACTGAAAGAATGTGCAAGTAGCAAATGATTTTCTCACTGAAATATTTTGTCATTGAATGCAATACCTGATTTTCCAACCAGTTCCTCT
>JAHPZR010031901.1:17500-20000 GCA_019787425.1 Platygyra sinensis | reverse complement strand
CATCTGGAACTTACTTTGGCTATTTAGGCCACTAATTATCTGCACGGATCAAGCAAACACTTAAATAAGGATTTTCCCTAGTATTTTATTTTCTCAAAGTCTAAAAATCCCGAGATAAGTATATATTTTTCGACAAACATGTTCATAGCTTTATGTCATGCGCCGCCAGAACTCTGAAATTTAAAATGTGCCTGTTTTTAGACGAAGCAAGATATTCAGCTGAAAAGTTGTTAACAGATATAAATTTACCCATCGCTTGTCTGATGAAGATAATAACTTTGGAGGTTCTTTGCTTTTGGATTTTTTGCCAAAAATCCAAAAGTAAAGAATCTCCAAAGTCACCTGCAACCCGGTTGTCACACATACTGGTGTCCTAAAAGTCCCCACGATTCTCTCCGCCAGGCCACCCTGGAGCTGACCTGCTTGTCGCAGCCGCTCTTGTGGCTGGTTGTTTATTATAATCTATTGAAATAAATTTTTTGTGATGTTTTATTTACATCACGTCGGCGGTCTTTATCGCCCGCTTTCTACGCCGTTCTATGAGCAGGGATGCTAGGCTCAGGGGCCCGTTTCTGGAAGCTCCCGGTAATTACCGGGCCCGTTAAGCTGTTTTGTTTTCCATTCTAGAGGGAGCTTCAAAAGGTCTGAAAATTGTATATTAAATTTATCAGCTAAAGAAACAAAATGGACTTCATCAGAGGTTAGAACACGCCCTACTTTTCTTGAGACTTTAATACCAAAATCTAATTCCGGGCCGTTAAGTTACCGGGTCTTTCGAGAAACGGGCCCCTGCAGGCCAGGGTCCATTTCTTTCTAGGTGCTTGGAGCCCTCCTCTCCTTCGGTTCGTCAGTTTGGCACTGGTTTCCATAGCAACCGTCCAAGCACCTACTCCCTCTCTCGGTTTCTTAACTCGCTACAAGAAATACAAACCGGATTGAACAGAGAACTTCAAATAGCAAAACATGAAAATGTGATCTATATTAGTTCACAGTGAATACTATTTCAGAAAACTGCCCTTTTGAAACAGTTGTATCGTGCCATTCTTCTGCTCCAGCCTTGTTCGCAAAGAAAAACGTTACTCCAGCATGTTCCACTCGAGGAATACCAACCTGTCCATACCCGGAAGGTGGGCCACGGATGGAGGCGTCTAAAGAATACTGGATGCCCGCTTGTAAAGCAACTGGAGGCTCGAACGCTATAGCAAACCCATGATAGTCCCCTGTTTTACATTGTATAATGTCAGACATAAACGTGCCTGCTTTAGTTGCCAGTGTAACACCATTGCAATCAGTCACCTCAAGTGTTACTGAATATTCCTTGTTTTCACTTCCAAATGAACGTAATGCATGTAATTTAATCTTTTTGTCAACCGAGACCACTATTGAATTTCTCCAGTCTCTAGAATAATGCCAATCGATATCTTTTGTTATTGATCCAAACCTGCTTATCCTTTGAAGAGAACCAGGTCTTGTAGCCTCAAAAAACCTTATTGGAAACTTTAAAACGGAGCTAAAATACTTCATCAAGTCGACTGAGTCTTTCTTTGTTAGGATATCACGAGTCGAGGACAACATCAGCGAATTCCTGCTGATCCATCACAGGGAAACGAATTGCTTGAACGATCCTTTCTCCAAGGATCTTTCTTTTCACAGAACCTTCTGCTGCTAGGCCTTGCTTTTCACATTCTCTTGTAGCCCAGCAATCGACAGCTTTGAATAATTCCACTTCTCTGACATTCAACGAATCTCTCTCGACCAATTCTTCCAGCACTGATTTTTCGATTGTCACGAAACCATCCGATTTCACAGCTTCGTCTGTCTGCTTATCGATAACTTCCCAGCAATGATTCTCCAGATCTTTCTCTTCGTATTTCTGTGCTTCTGGCAACACATGGAACACGTTTGACGCATCCAAGATTTCTCGAAGGAACTCGGAGCATTTGTCAGCGAGGGAAGGAAGCATGTATTTCTTGGCCAAATACAACACTTCCATGACATTGTCTGCGTTCAAGTTCACCTCATCGCTGTACACGAAGCGAAACAACTCCAACAGGCTTTTATGATCGCAGTCAGAGACATGGATTGAATCTTTCTTCTCGGCCAATTCACCGTAAAACATGGCATAAAATACAGGGCTACTGATCGCCAACAAGAACTTGTGAGCTGGAATCTTCTTCATGCTATCACTTCCGCCTTCAGAGTCTCGAACAGGAACTTGAAATTCCACATCACTCAATAGCTCGTTGTTCAACATGAACTTGCATCTTTCTTTAATTGTACTTCTTGTGGTTACACTCCAGTAATCTTCACCAGCTCCACTGAGAGACATGCTTGGCATGGACTGTGAAAACTTTGATAAAACTTCTCGCTCCGAGGTGAAACTGCCGCTAACAGCGGTGTCACGCTAGCGTCACACTTATCAAAAGCGCGAATCGCGGGCTCAGTTTTGTACCCTTTCGCCCACATTTGACCGAGCGAGTGCGAGGCCTAGTTAGGAGAG
>JAHPZR010031901.1:0-12500 GCA_019787425.1 Platygyra sinensis | reverse complement strand
GGCCGGAGACATTGTGTTGTGTTCTTGGGCAAGACCCTTTACTCTTACAGTGCCTCTCTCCACCCAGTTGTAAAAATAACAAAGGTCTTTATTAACTAAAGGTAAAAATTCACGTTTGAATTTACATTGAATAACTGGGTACCTGGAAATTTAATGCTTGGGGTAACCCTGCGATAGGCTAGAATTCCATTATGGGGGGAGTAGAAATACTCCTAGTCGCTTCATGCTATGGAAACCGAAGTTAAACGCCGGCCGGCCTGATAAGCCAATTTGCTCGTATGCAGACTTTACTTTTTTCCGTAAGTATTAGATGTAAGTGAAGTGCAATTTGCCAGCGTGTTATTTCTCGCTTTTTGCAGCATTTCAAGAAAGAGCTAAACAACTTGGAGCGTGTTAAAAATGAGTACATGCGGAAAAACAGTGAACAGGTATGTTAGTCAGTGTAATCATCGTCTCGTAACGGGTAGATTCTCCTTACAATACATTTCTTTGATGTTTCTTATGAGAATTTGATGGTTGATCTAGGCAAAATCCATTTGTTGATGATCTTCTTTATTCTCAGCACCTCTGTGGTTGGGAAAGTATTGAAACAATAAAGAGAACTTGGCTATTGATTATCGTTCTGAGAAACCTGTATAATTTACCAGCCGTGTGCTCCACCGTTCATTATCTACGCTTAAAATAGCGTTGTTCGATCGTAGAGTTCTTGTGTTGGTATCAGGGAGCAAAAATGAATTTGTATTCTATCTACGAATCTCGTGATACTCTAAAGTCATTTAATTTCTTACTCTCTTTTCAAACCATCGTGAAACTGAATATGGAACACAATGTAAACTTCGAAATATAAAATTTTGAAATTAACCGTCACGTTCTCCAGACAACGCAGAATTTGGTCATTTGTTGTTTTGCAGAGGACAGTAAAGAAATGTACAAAGATTTATAACGCACGTACACAGCCTCATTAAACCTTTTGTTTGGCGATTTTTTTTTTCTAAAAACTAAATTTGAAAACCTCCCTGGTGCCGCTTCACCATAGTTTACTGTCGTCTCTCAAGCTTTTTATTCCTAATAACCGTCACATCACTGTGTTGTTGATGGTTTTGCAGGCCAAAACAATCGGCGAGTTTGTGTCGAAGTTTGCTGATCTCCAAGCAGAATTAGAAACCTTAATTCAAGCTCAGCGGTAGGTTATAAACTTTAAGTATAGATATGAGGACCTTTAAAGTCGTTGTTGCTGTTGTTGCATGCTCTTAGCCTGCAGAACAGGCGTAATTTTTGCGTATTTCAGGGGAGCAGAGGCAAAAGCGAGGCGAGCACGTGGCGGGGGCGGAAGAGCTTGAACAATGGTATGGGAACGGGCGGGATTTTTTCAGCGCTCCTCCCCTCGCACGCAACTCGCGTTTCGCGCTCACCTCGCTTTCGCCTCTGCTCGCCAGAAATACGCAAAAAATTACGCCTGTTCTGTAGGGTACATGCTCTTGATAACCAGCTTATGACAATTTATTAATATTTGTCATTTGTTTATGTTAGGCCCAGGTGAAACGCCGTTCTTCACATGAACCAAACCGTAGTTTATGGTCGAACCCTATTCAACTGATTAGGCTCATGGGAAGTACGGCGTTTGACCCAATTAAGTTCGACTGATTTTTTTTGGAGCGGCTGAGGCGTTCTCTTCACTGACCCCTGGCCAGCCGTGAATAACGCCTTAAAACCGACTTGGGGTCAAACGCCGATCTTCACTTGAGTCGAACCAGACACATAAGCTCTAAAGGGGCCATGAGCCATTTTGACTTTACGTTGAAAAACCAGTGACCAAGAAGACCGCTTTTGTTATTTGTCTGGGGTGGCAGTTCGGTTCGACTGAGTTAAATTTGCCGTTTGAGTCAAGCAAGCGTTCTTTTAGTTATTTGAGTCGACCCAAACTGTCTTTAGGTTCGGCTTATGTGAAGTACGGCGTTTTACCCGGGCCTTAATAGCATTTGATTGGGACGAATTAAGGCTTTAAGGCTATGCGATGTGAGCCTTTGTAATCCCTGCATCGATGTTACCATTATCAGGGAAAAAGAAGAAGAGCTTGAACGAGAGAAGAACCTCCGAAAAGATCTGGAACAACGTTATAAGGTGAATTGCAGAAATGAGTTATTGAGCTAAAGGACGTGCGTCTCATAGAGTTGCGATATGTATGGATGTACCGCTTTCAATGAGTGCGCTGCAGGTTCAGAGAGTGGGCTGAGCCCGCGTTATCTATGGCCTGGGTCGTTGCTTAGCAACCTAGCATCCTCATGAGCTTGTACTTTTTTCCTCGCCGTTGCTTTTGGGTTTGGTGAGGATTGCCCAACAATGACACTTGTTTCACGTTCATTGTTCATTTGTAAAAATAAGTTCTGTCTTAGAGTTGACTGGAGTTGTTGTCGTCTTTTTATTTGTAGAAACTACAGGTACGGGAAAAAGATTTAGAGACGTCGAGAAAAGACACGGAGAGAAAATTAGCAGAGGCCAACTTCGAAACACAACAGGTACATTCGCTTATCAGATTTTCATACCATACATGTATTTAAATAAAATCAGCAAATTTCCAGAAACAAGACTTAGAATTTTATGGTACATCTAGCCTAACTTGAGAGGAAGCGCTTTTGGCGGCTCTGTAAAGGAGTCACGTCACGTTTTGTGTATTCGACTTAAAATTTTAATTTTTCAAGTTCGTTGTCTGTAATTCGTGTCAATCTTCTCCATCCTTAACCATCCTTGTTCCTTTATGGTTTATTATTATCTCTTTGATGTTTTTCTATCTTAGTAAACTGCAATTTTCACGTTTCTTTCAAATAAAAGGGGATTTTAAATTTTCAACGTGGCCAAAATAGAAATAAGTGCTTATAGAATTTGTAAACTGAAGCAAATGTTTACTCCTATGTTCGTTGCGTTATTTTTGGGTATATACAGCAAATACTGAATTGCAAAGTAAATTAAAGAAAGACCTGTTTAACAGCCTGAATGAAAGGCTAGGAAACTGTCAATCATCCCTTGTTATGCGTGCTTTGAAGTGGAAGCCACATGGAATAAAACTAATTTGGAAAATTGCTCAGTTTTTGAGAAAATGTTTTTTTTTTTCCGACGTGATGGTTGATTTCTATCTCGAGTCAAGTGACTCTTGCCTATGAAAGCTTCAACCGGCACTGAGACTACGAGTTAACCCTCTTTCGCTTGGTCCATCGTTCGTGATGCGACAGAAAACCTGGAGAATAAAATGGCCGCGTGAAAGCCTGCGTCACGCTCGACATACCACGCGAAAGAGCGACTACTCATAGTCTAACTCGAACTAAGTAAATTCACTAAATTAGTCCAGTGGAAGCTTTAAAAAAATGTCTTTACCTGCAAGTCAGCATGAATTGCTTAAAATATGTTGCATTTCGTGTGAGCAGACAATGATATTTCTTACATGGAGCTGCTGATAATGTCAACTTTATTCCAAGCTAGGAAGTTATTACTAAACATTGCAACTTATCCGAGGAACAATTGGCGGCTTTGAGCATGCGTAGGAATTTCTATTGAACCCTCCTTTTTCAGTTTCTTCCGAGCACAGTATGCACATATATTTAACAATTAGACTACGAGCCCGAGTTTTCTACGGGCAGATAGTCAACGAGGCGCAACTATCGCTCGTAGAAAACGAGGGCGAGTAGTCTAATTGTTTTAGTATAGATTTACCGTAGTCTCATTGCATAAATAGAAAAACATGTCAAGTAACGGGTAGAAAAGAACTGTTTTATTATATTACATCAGGTTCAAACGTGATGCGCGATGTGCACTGATGCGTAACTCTTTTGTATCAGCAGATAGAAAACGGTAATGTAGCCAATCAAATTCACGGATTCACAATAGACTACGGTAAATTTATACTAAATATATATATATTATATGGTTAGCGCCGTAAGCGGGTAAGATGAACCAAACACTGCCCTGTGATTGGCTACCCGAACGAGCAATATGGCGCCAATATCCAGTCATAATGACCTCACGCTTGGTCAATAACCCATGTATATGTTATTTAAATAGCATGAAGTCTGCGGCTTGGTCAATAAACCTGCAAAAAAATATTCACCAATATTCTCCAATCCGAACCGAGCATGCTAGTTCAAAAAAGTATTCATTTTAATGGCTCTTTTTAATTTGCTGATGATAAATTGATGCGCCTTCGCGATTCCTTCACGGTAAACGCGCGCGCTAAAGGTAAGCATCTATTGACGATTCTCAGTCCCTTTTGCGAACATTTCACCGAAATTGATCTCTAAATTTGAAGGTAAAATGATTTCTACTCGACAAAAAAAAACCTATTTATTTTGCGCAGTGAATTTGAACAGCAATTTCCCGAAATTAATTCATTAGCGGTCCATCTTAGCGGTTCATCTTGAAAATTTCTAACCGCTAAGAGAAGCAATCAGAATTCTCATTTTCATCGCGGGTCAGTTCAGCCAAATAATAAATATAATTATTTGTCGACTTGCGTTTACTAGAGCAGGAAACATGCTGATGCCGTGTTTGTCATTTGACGCTCTCAAATTGGGGCGCTCATTTGCGTTTAAATTGGCGCAGAAAACAGCTGTCTACGACCTTATCATGATTACTTCGAAGGCGACGCAACAGCCCACAGCCAAAACAGGTTTAAACGGATGAGCTTTGAGTTATCGACTTTAGATATATATTACCCCAGCTGCATATATGTTTGGTTGAACAGAAATGAGATAAACGCATTGAAGAGTCAGTAATGGCATCAGCAAACGTTTCTGACGACGGACAGCATGGAGGACTTGAACAGACTTTTTGTTGGGCAAGTTTAACTGCTGGAACACACTGCCAGCTGAAATTTATTGCAGTCTTGAACTGTTTTTTGACTGTTACTGCAGTTCTTGGGAATACTTTGATCCTAGTCGCTCTTCGCAAGGAGTCTTTACTTCATCCGCCTTCCAAACTCTTGTTAAGTAACCTTGCAACAACTGATCTTTGTATTGGTCTTATATCACACCCTCTCTTTGTTATTTTTTTGGTCTCTGTGATGAACGAAAGTTGGGATGTTTGTCGATACTCATCAGTCACAGGTTTTATAGCAGACCCCATTTTTTGTGGGGTGTCTCTATCGACACTGACTGCGATAAGCGTGGACAGACTTCTTGCGCTGTCGCTGGGGCTGCGATACAGACCAGTTGTAACACTGAAGCGCACCTATGTCATCATTATTACCATTTGGATTCTCTAAACTGTCATATCAATGATGTCGTTGCTGAATGTCCTCATAGCCGTATCGTGTAGCATACTAGTTGCATCTCTGTGTCTTGGGACCTCAATCTTCTCTTACACGAAGATTTTCTTCACCCTCCGTCGTCATCAAACTCAAGTACAAGACCATGTTCAATAAGCGAACCAAACAAATCAACTGAACATAACGCGATACAGAAAGGTAGTGTCCACTGCGCTATGGCTGCAATTCACGTTGCTCATTTGTTACCTTCCCGACAGTATAGTCTTGGCTTTGATGTCTATTGCTGGGTTATCGACGCCTCTTTTTCTCGCTAGGGAGTATACAGTCACTTTAGTTTACTTGAATTCCTCGTTAAACCCGATTCTTTACTGCTGGAAGATAAAGGAATTAAAACAAGCAGTGAAGGACACAATCACACAAGTGCTTTCCTGTTCATCCACATAGCTCATTTTCCAAGACAGTCATTGTTTTTCGATTTTGATGTTTATGGTCATCATAAACTTCTTAAATACCTAGGAAGACATTGTCTTAGTGGTACGCTTTTTTTGATACCTATGGCGCTGGTTCAAGTTACATTATTTGCTCAGCTTTCCTAAAAGAAAACCACAAAAACGATAGAAAACGGTGAAGAAGATTCTTGCAAAAGCTGCCAAGAGTTTAAGAGTGGTGCTTACTTAATTTAGTTTATTGCTATTTCATGTTAATAAAATTGTTTTGGTAACAGGGGGAAAGCATGGTGTTGATTTGTTAATTTGTTAAGACTGTTCAAGATAAGTCTGAGATGAAAAAAGTGCAATTCGCGACAATTTGACTCCAAAATACTGTTATTATTCGGACACGGCTGGATAAAAGTTGGTTTTGAAATTGCCATCACCCGATGCGCACAGCGACGATCAATTTTTCCTTGAGGTACACGGGTGAGAATTGATTTTACGAGAGAAAAAATTACGCTGCCCACCCCCCAGTGCCGCTTAAGACGGGGGTTCACATGAATAGGAGTAAAATTTGAAGTAATATTAAATGGGAATTGTTAGGATATGATATGGGTTGGAAACACTAGCAGACAGTCGACTCCCTTCCCCTCCCCTCCCCCCCCAAAAAGAAAAGAAATAAATAAAAAAAAAGAGAGAGAGAGAGTGTGTTAGGTTGGTAGGTGACTGTTTGGTGTCCAGCTACTAATTCTTCACTTCAAATTTCAATTTTCCAAATCCATCAAATCTTAAACATTTCATATTTTCCTCAATTTAACATATCCTTTCAGAAAAAATGTGTCTGTCCCAAAATGACCAAAAATCACCCAAAAACTTACGCAAACTGCCAACAAGTGGTTAATGAAATAAGGAGAGGGATTTAGCGTTGCTTGAAACGTGACCGAGATATTGTCAGAAAGGCCCTGTTAAGCGACGTCAAAACAAATTCCCTTAGGGCTGCCAAGAACAAAAGGCTATTCAACATTTCACATTACAATGTTGAACCTGAACAATACATCATTTCTTGTGAAGAATATATGAAATAATTCATATTTGTACTGCGGTTGTAGATACATATGAAGAGTGATCATCGCAGTAAATTTTCCAATTTAAGCAATTGGAAAGAAGAAGCCTGAAAAAAATCAGGGCTTCAACGGGATTCGAACCCGTGACCTCCGCGATACCGGTGCGATGCTCTACCAACTGAGCTATGAAGCCACACGTTGGGAGCGAGGTCAATTTATTGAGTTCATACTTTTCCCGTGCAGTGAAGTGATGTGAAGAATATATGAAATAATTCATATTTGTACTGCGGTTGTAGATACATATGAAGAGTGATCATCGCAGTAAATTTTCCAATTTAAGCAATTGGAAAGAAGAAGCCTGAAAAAAATCAGGGCTTCAACGGGATTCGAACCCGTGACCTCCGCGATACCGGTGCGATGCTCTACCAACTGAGCTATGAAGCCACACGTTGGGAGCGAGGTCAATTTATTGAGTTCATACTTTTCCCGTGCAGTGAAGTGATGTGAAGAATATATGAAATAATTCATATTTGTACTGCGGTTGTAGATACATATGAAGAGTGATCATCGCAGTAAATTTTCCAATTTAAGCAATTGGGAAGAAGAAGCCTGAAAAAAATCAGGGCTTCAACGGGATTCGAACCCGTGACCTCCGCGATACCGGTGCGATGCTCTACCAACTGAGCTATGAAGCCACACGTTGGGAGCGAGGTCAATTTATTGAGTTCATACTTTTCCCGTGCAGTGAAGTGATGTGAAGAGTATATGAAATAATTCATATTTGTACTGCGGTTGTAGATACATATGAAGAGTGATCATCGCAGTAAATTTTCCAATTTAAGCAATTGGAAAGAAGAAGCCTGAAAAAAAGTATGAACTCAATAAATTGACGGGAAAAGTCAGTTGGTAGAGCATCGCACCGGTATCGCGGAGGTCACGGGTTCGAATCCCGTTGAAGCCCTGATTTTTTTTCAGGCTTCTTCTTTCCAATTGCTTAAATTGGAAAATTTACTGCGATGATCACTCTTCATATACATCATTTCTTGATACGGTCCAGGTGGTTCAGCAAAAAGTGGTGTTCTGTTTATATTCAAAACACGGGCAGGAAGCCGAGAAATCTTATATGTTGTTCGTAACGTTGAGCAATACTGCGGAGGCGAAAAAGAAGCATTTTGGTGAGCTTTTCCATAATCAAGGAATGATTTTCATGGGCTTGTCCAATGCGTTTCCAGTGGGCTGCGACTTGAAGAAGAAATTGCGACTTGGTTTTCAACGAAGACGATATGAGTTTTGTTCTGTTTTCAGGGATTTTAATTCTAAAATTCAAAGACTATTGAAAACTCATATCATTAATCTTTCATAAGATAGAATAAAGATTATTAAGGACGGATTAGTGGCGCTCAGACAGTGAGGTGATGTTTAATGATGATTTTCTTAATTGTCATCATGAATATTATTAGAACACAAACACAGTTGATTCTAAATGCGCCGAAAGCAGGTAAATATGAGGACGCTCTCTCTCCATTGTTCTCGCTGGCTGAGTAGCCGGAAAAAGAGTAGTTCTCCTTTTGTTTCTCTTCAGCGCTAGAGAAAAGAGAAAGGGTGGCTTAATTTTTTGTTTTCAAAAATTTGTCACGGAAAGAAATGTTGTAAAAAGGGCGCGCATTTCTGGGACTAAAATTGTAAATATTGTTAATTACCAGCACGCCAAAATTAAAACTGTGACAGGCCGCTTTTGTCTCGGCGTATAACTAAAGAAGTTGAAAACTGTGCTATTGAAAACAAAGGGCGCTTTTTATTTAACAAAATTCCCGAAAAGGGGACAAATGGTGCGGAAGTTTCTTGGGAAAGTTTTCAGAAAATTCATGAATTGGTAAATTTCCAAAAAGCGAACCATTCAACCTAAAATTCTGGAAAGAAAGCCAACTGAATGGAACGGAAATTACCAGTAGGAAATGTCGTGCGAGCAAACACTTTCGCACGAGAAGAGTAAATACTGAACTGCATGCAGTAAAAGTTAACAAGAGACCTATTTGACAGCCTCAGTGAAAGTAGAGGACAGTTGTTAGTCATTTCAGTATTAAAACACTGTAAATAACAAAGAGACAGTACAGCACTTCCTGGCCTGTTTGCAGTTTGTTATCAGTGTTTGGCGAAGTGGCTAGACGAAATTAAAGCAGTTTTAAAAAGTTGCCATGCAGTTTTAGAAAAAAGTAGTCTACGAATACAAGCGCCTCTTATCGCCCATCGCTGAGGGTCGTTGCAAGACAGCCATCTCCTCTTTCGGTTAAATTGCGTACAAAACTCTACTCCGAACTAAGGCAGTGGTTACTAAATATACCTTTTTAGAGCGAGCATGCGCGGGTATTCTTTTTCCCTTTCCATTTCAACTAGATTTCATTGGCAGTCAAGTTACGTACGGCAAACAACCGGCCATTGTTTTGTTAAATTAATAATTCATGCTTGACGAAAATAAAAAGATTTAGAGACGGGAATTTATCAGTTACTCTGAGAAGCTTGAGGATAGCGAATGAATTCTGATCAAAAGATCCCAGCTTGAAGTTAACCACAGATAGTTGTTTTTCGTAGTAATGAAAACTGCAAACCTCTCTGTAGATGAAACGCCAAACACTGTTGAACAGCTATACTGTTCGGCTAATTTAACTGCTGAAATACACGGCCAGTTGATATTTATCTCAGTTTTAAACATTTTTGTGTCCATTACGGCATTTTTTGGAAATGCTTTGATCCTAGTCGCTCTTTCCAAGGAGTCTTCACTTCATCCGCCGTCCAAAGTCTTGCTAAGTAACCTTGCAGCAACTGATCTCTGTGTTGGTCTGATTATCGAGCCTCTTACCGTCATCTATTTAATGTCTGTAGTGAATGAACATTGGAATATATGTCGCTACCTGTCAGTCGCAGGTTCTGTGATAGGCGTTATTCTGTTCGCCGTGTCTCTGTTGACACTGACTGCAATAAGCGTGGACAGACTTCTCGCCCTGTGTTTCGGACTGAGATACAAACAGGTTGTAACTCTGAAACGCGTCTGTGTGATAGTTGTGACGTTTTGGCTTGTGTCCACTGCTCTGACGGGAATGTCTTATTGGAATCCTGCGGTAATCGTTTGGTACATGATCATAGTTGTATCATTCTCTCTAGCAACCTCAATCTTCTCTTACACAAAGATTTTCTTCAGGCTCCGCCATCATCAAAGTCAAGTAAATGACAATGTTCAGCAGCTAAACCAAACAAATCAACTGAACATAGCGCGATACAGAAAAGCAGTGTCCGCTGCACTGTGGTTGCAGTTTACTTTAGTGGCTTGTTTTCTACCTCGTGGAATAGTGCTGGCTTTGTTTACTAAAATAGGACTATCACCATCTCTTTTCCTCGTTAACCAGTATACAATCGCTTTAGTTTACTTAAACTCTTCATTAAACCCGATTCTTTACTGCTGGAAGATAGATGAAGTGAGGCAAGCAGCAAAAGACACAATCAGACAAGCGCTTTGCTATTCATGTGGTTAGCACTTGTTCGAGATATGGCATTGCTTAGCGTACCTAGTAAACATGAGAACGATAGCAAAAATGTTTTGAGCATTCTTCAAAAAAATTGTCAAGAGTTTAAGAGTGGCGCCCTCTCTATTTAGTTTATCCGTGTCAGGCTTGAAAAGTGGCCTTCCAAAATTTGCTTCAGGGCCTTCTCAAATGACCAATTTATAAAGCAAAATGTAAATTAAGATATGCTGGGAAGAGTTGTTTGTAATTTCAAATAAAGAGAAGAATAACTGGAATTCATTTCAATTTTTTTCCCAGAAGGCGGTATATTATTCCAACCCTGGGGCTTTGTTTAGGGAGAAGTTTGAGGGATCTTATATTTGGGTGGAAACAGTGGGTAATTCTGCCGACGCGAAAATTAAGAATTTTCCGGGGCTTTTCCGTAATCAAGAAATAAATATGATGGTCTTTTGCAATTTAGGGGGAGTTTGTACAGTAGATTTGCGACTTGAAGGAGAAATCACTATACGGTCACCTTGTTGTTACCATCAGTTTTTTTTTTTCTCGGGCCCGCCGAAACAACCATACATTTTGTTATATAAGAAAGCTCCGTAAAAGCCCAACCAACGGCCACTCAAACCAGTTATGTTCATCTTTTTATTGCTAATATTGTTTGTTCTGACTGAACTGTTACCTTTTTTTTAACCTGAAATTATACCTGCATTTCGAATGCTAATTTTAAACAGAACAGTGGTTTAGAAGTGCGCGGTTTGTAACGCGGTCTGGTTGTCAAGACGGCACTTCATCCTAACCCGTTAATGCGACCAAATTTTCATGGATATTGGTGAACATTTTAACATCATTCCGCTGTATATCAAAGAAGGATCACCAGGATGGCATTATGATTCACAGACAGAAATTTCTCTGGACTGTTGACCCGTTCTTAAAGGTTGATGTTCACTGCAAGTGCAAATGTTATCACTAGCTTGCCAAAATCTAAAGTGACAGGTTGCTTGTGCCAGACTTGGCGTTTAATTAAAAAAGTCGAAAAACATGCATGCAGTGCTGTCAAAAACAAATGTAAATTAAGATATGCTGAGAAGAGTTGTTTGTAATTTCAAATAAAGAGAAGACTAACTGGAATTCAGATCAATTTTTTACAAGAAGGCGGTATTTTATTCCAACCCTGGGCTTTGTTTAGGGAGAAGTTTGAGGGATCTTATATTTGGGTGGAAACAGTGGGTAATTCTGCCGACGCGAAAATTAAGAATTTTCCGGGGCTTTTCCATAATCAAGAAATAAATATGATGGTCTTTTGCAATTTAGGGGGAGTTTGTACAGTAGATTTGCGACTTAAAGGAGAAATCGCTATACGGCTACCTTGTTGTTACCATCAGTTTTTTTTTCTCGGGCCCGCCGAAACAACCATACATTTTGTTATAAGAAAACTCCGTAACCCGTTCTTAAAGGTCGATGTTCACTGCAAGTGCAAATGTTATCTCTAGCTTGCCAAAATCTGCAGTGACAGGTTCCTTGTGCCAGACTTGGCGTTTAATTAAAAAAACTCGAAAAACATGCATGCAGTGCTGTCAAAAACAAATGTTTTTTTTTTTTCGAAGTAGATTGAACGAAGCTTCAATCTAAACAACGAAGACACTGTTGATTGAGGAAGAGAGCTGCTGTGCTAAAGTCCAAGTGTAGTTAGCTATAGATAGTGACCCGTATAATTGAAGAAATAAAATAAATATATAAATAAACGCTAGCTGTGATGGCAGTGATGACACTCTGCATCGCAGTGAGATTTTATACAAAATAAAAAAAAGGAATTCGCTGTGATTTGAAGATCAGTTTAAGAAACCGTCCACTCAACGCAAAGCCGCCATTTTCATATTAATTCCTCCGGTTTAATGAAGAGCGATTTCCGAAAAACTACGTTCACGTGACGGATTAGTGTGGACGGCAGGCTCAATCGTATAAATTTAGTTTTCCTTTTAAATTCATCCGACGCAGTGCAGGCGTAGCCTGTGTGTTGCTGTTTCAAAGTGTGTCCATGTTTTAATCATCTCAGCAATCCCCTGATAAAATAGACTTACCAAAAAGAAGTGAAAAAGGAGAGTTTTCTCTTGTAATTAAAAATGCAAAGTTTTTTTTTTTTTATTTCAGGTTTCAGAGAATCTTCGTGAAGCTCAAGAATGGTTCAAGACAAAATTTGGGAATTTACAGGCTGAATTAGCGCGATCAAGGTACGAAATGC
>JAHPZR010031897.1:0-2500 GCA_019787425.1 Platygyra sinensis | reverse complement strand
AACTGCATGGCAACTTTTTAAAACTGCTTTAATATCGTCTAGCCACTTCGCCAAACACTGATAACAAACTGCAAACAGGCCAGGAAGTGCTGTACTGTCTCTTTGTTATTTACAGTGTTTTAATACTGAAATGACTAACAACTGTCCTCTACTTTCACTGAGGCTGTCAAACAGGTCTCTTTTAATTTTTACTGCATGCAGTTCAGTATTTACTCTTCTCCTGCGAAAGTGTTTGCTCGCACGGGATTTCCTTCTGGTAATTTCCGTTCCATTCAGTTGGCTTTCTTTTCTAGACTTTTAGGTTGAATGGTTCGCTTTTTGGAATTCAAGAATTCTTGAATATTCTGAAAACTTTCCCAAGAAGCTTCCGCACCATTTGTCCCCCTTTTCGGGAATTTTTGTTAAATAAAAAGCGCCCTTTTTTTTCAATAGCACGGTTTTCAACTTCTTTAGTTATACGCCGAGACAAAGCGACCTGTCACTTTTAATTTTGGCTTGCTGGTAATTAACATCATTTATTTCTTTGATCGTGAGCGGGCGGTATCCTGAGAATCCTGCATTCTGATTGGTTCTGGGAGCACGGTCCATGGTAACCAACTACGCTAAGCACAGAGTGAAGTTGCAAATTGAAAGAGCGAAGTTTCAATTTGTCTTAATTGTTTTTTTTTTGCAATAGAGCAGTGTTTATTGTTCAACTTTCTCATAAAAAAATGGATTCTGACGAAAGTTATCACAGTGAAAGCGAATTTTATTACCCAAACGAAGAGGATAAAGAGAACAACGCTGAGGAAACTCAACCAAGCTTCACCACGAGTGATGTACAAAGTTATAGTTTAGAAATAAATAAAAATGTTATTCACCGGCTGGGAGGTCCGTATTGGGAAACACTGCGCCCTCTGTCTCGAGTACGGCCCGGGGCCGAGGGCCGTACTCGAGACCTCGGGCACAGTTTTTCCCAATACGGACCTCCCAGCCGGTGAATAACATATATATATTTACAATTTTAGTCGCAGAAATGCGCGCCCTTTTTACAACACTTTTTCCGTCACAAATTTTTGAAAACAAAAATTAAGCCACCCTTTCTCTTTTCTCAAGCGCTGAAGAGAAACAAAATGACAACTACTCTTTTTCCGGCTACTCAGCCAGCGAGAACCAATGGAGAGAGAGCGTCCTCATATTTACCTGCTTTCGGCGCATTTAGAATCAACTGTGTTTGTGTTCTAATAATATTCATGATGACAATTAAGAAAATCATTAAACATCACCTCAATGTCTGAGCGCCACTAATTCATCCTTAATAATCTTTATTCTATCTTATGAAAGATTCATGATGTGAGTCTTCAATAGTCTTTGAATTTTGGAATTAAAATCCCTGAAAACAGAACAAAACTCAAGTCGTCTTCTTTGAAAACCAAGCCGCAATTTCTTCTTCAAGTCGCAGCCCACTGGAAACGCATTGGACAAGCCCATGAAAATCATCCCTTGATTATGGAAAAGCCCACCAAAACGTTTCTTTTGCGCCTCAGCAGAATGGCTCAACGTTCTGAACAACATGTAAGATTTCTCGGCTTCCTGCCCGTGTTTTGAATATAAACAGAACACCACTTTTTCCTGAACCACCTAGTAGAGGTATCGAATGAAGAGGAATACTCTATCCTGCGTATCCTGTATTGTTGCAGTCTCCAACAACACATCTTTGCATTCTGCAACGATTTTGACACACACTATCGCATGCTCCCATATATTCTTCTCAGAAAGAAAACATTGTTATTCCCGAAGTGACGTCAGAAGCCACCTCGTCCCATTCTCCGCTATTCCTCGGTCGTGAACATGGAAATGTGCAAAATTATAAACTTTGAAAATTCGTAGAAAATTAACAAAAATAGCTACAACGATATTTTTTTCGCAGTGGTGATCAGGAGAAAAAGGAAATTTATATTAGCGAAAAAAAATTTTTGGGGTTAGTGGCACTTTAAGTATAGACAAAATTATTACTAGACAACCCTTCCCTTCAATAAGTTAATTGTCATCGCCCAGATTCTGGGAGACACGTGACCAGTGTGTGCCAGGGTCTCTCGTCGCTCGTCTCAGGGGGCGGTAAGATGAAAGACCCTGGGAACGAGGTTGCGGTCGAAGAGGTTTTCAGTTGTATTAAAGATACAGGTTTGAACTTTCATCTTCTTGGTTCTTTATTGTCTCGTTTAATAAGATGTCTGAAAAGATGAGTTGGAAGCCTCGGACAACTGAAAATAAAATGATATGGAAAGCATAAAGAAATTAGATACCGGACAAGTAGGGAAAAAGAGATTTCTTGTTTTAAATGATCTCTCTCGATGCACGAGATTGTGAAATTGATAGAAAGGTTGGTTTAAGTTTTGTTTTCGGCCGAGTAAAAACGCTGAAGGGAAACCTAATTTAGAGGATATGGGGGCTTACCATTTGCCAGAATAAATCAGGTGGGGTGACCGTTGAGTAATGGCAAGTGTTTTTCCAAAATCAG
>JAHPZR010031896.1:0-14610 GCA_019787425.1 Platygyra sinensis | reverse complement strand
AAAATAGTGAAACGAAAGGTACAGAAAATTAATTTGGGATTTGTCAGCCTCACTGGCAATTTCCTGTGGTGAGTAGCCAAATTGGTGTGACTGGATATCCACGATGAAAACTTACCAATGACGCGAAAAAAAAAAAACATAAAAAGTCTTAGCTATGGTGACGCCAAGTTGGAAGAAGGTTGAAAGAAGCATCCATGTGTAACTTTGCAGATCGTATTGTTTTTCTGATTCGTTTAACTTGTAATTCGGTCAGTCAAAACGAAAAAGAGCGTCCCCTTATATTTTATTTACCCTTGCGTTAAATAGCACTTATAAAGATTTTTTTCCTCCTGGAGGGACCATGTGTGAAAGCAAGTGTTTCAATTTTCGACGGCTGTGCGGTTCTGTAACCAGCCAAATGGGTTAGCTGAAGGATGTGTTCACCTGTTATTTCAGGTAAAAAGGACAGCATGACGCCGTCAAAAAGCTGCAGTAGGTCCATAAGATCAATCTCGGATCTCATCGGTTTTCAAGTTTGATCCATATTACTTCAGTGGGAAATATCGTTACCTAATTTTAAATTACCTTACATTACCTCACTGAAAATGACCTTTCTCTTAGTGTCATCTGTCTGGTCAAACCGCGCTTTTTTTTCCCGCAACAATAATGAAGTTGCAGCGGGTCGCAGAAATTATTTTTCTGTTGCTGTACTCCAACAGCGCTTTTGCCAATGATAATGGCAATAGTGAAGGAGGGGAAGAGGAAGTTCCAAGCGAATACATCCTCCCTGGTTACGTGATGGACAACGATGCTGCCATTGAACTCCTTCATCGTCAAACCGAGATGACGTACCAACTTAATCTACCGAAATACTTGGAGGAAATGAAAGCTTCAGCTCCGTATATCCGGCAGCAGTTCGATGATAAAGATTTTGCCGTTGTTGGCTCACTTGCTACGTTAGATGCCACGATAACATTTGGCGAAGGAATAAAAAATCTCCAAGTGATCCGTGCCGACACACAAGCAGGCTTTGATGGTCTCCCAAATCCTGATAACGGCAAGTTGCACAACCGTGTTCAACGACTGAACTCTTTTCGGAATCTCGTTTGGCTCATGAAAGAAAAAATGAAGTCTGGTGTGGTCACTGCCGATTCGTCTTTGATGGATAAGCTAAGGGAGGCACAGACCTGGCTTTCAACTCAGACTGGAGGGCATTTGGGTCAAGGAATGACGGCCGCTCTTGAAAAAGTTGGAATAATGGACAAATTGAAAGCAAAATGGGGTGCCAACTCTTTGAAATTCCGAAGCTTCTCAGCCGCCGCTGCCAACGGACTTGACTTCGTAATCAACGGGTATAACACGGTAGTCAATTCAATGGCAGTAAATCAAGAAGTGACGGATGCTAACATTCTTGCCCTTAGTAGCTCTGTGACGGCAATGGCTGGCGATATAGCGATGGGAGTCTCTCAGATATTGGCAACCAGTGCCAAAGTGGCAAGTGTCGCTGGACCTATCGGGTATGCAGTAGCCGCTACCTTGTACATCGCATCTTATGCTACCGGAGTCGCATCAGGAATGGTAGGTCAGGAAGACCTAGAGCCAAAAGATTATGTCAAGATATTTCTAGGGCCTCTCATTCCAGCCCCGGATTTTGCAGCTATGGTGGAGATTTTCGACGCGCATGCCAAAGGAGACATATTCAATGCATATTACTTGCTGATGACACAAACAACGCCAGCGGCTTTCTACATCGTGGCTATGGCAATTAAGGATGTAAAGACTGGATCGAATGAACTGGGCAAGTACATAGCAGCTCTAGACTTTTTGAGAATGGCCCATTTGATAAAAAAGCGGGATGAGTTTATGGAGAAGCTTAAAAACAGTATGAAAACAATAATTAAGGATATCAAACCAAAGAAATTCCTTTTCGCTTATCCTGCTGTTTTCACTGATGGCGCAGAGAGTGGAGAGTATACAGCCATGGGTTGGACCCACTCATCGACCTTAAAAGATGAATTTGAAATCGCAGATGATCTTGTTAACAAGATTGTGTTCATGGCTACTTACAATGATAAATTTAACAAACCATATGAGTGTCGTGCTAAAGCTTCTGAGGGCTACACGTTCTGTCCCAGCGTTGTCGATCGCGGAGACAATGGGCTGATCTTCCTAGGAAGTAACGAAGGCATTGACAAAGTAATCTTGGAAGAGAACACAGAGGCTTATGGGATGGGAGGAGACGATCACTTTGAACTGAAGTCATTAAGTAGGAAAGGAACAGTCAAAATCGACGGAGGGGCAGGAAGTGATAACATTGACACAATAAATTCCCACCGACAAGGACTAAACTATATTTCTGGTGGTGGACCGGAGAGAGATACCATCAGAGGAGGGTTCGGTAAGGATGTTATTTCTGTTGACAACGATGACGTGTCCGATCTTGACGGGGATAACGTCTTCCTAGTAGAAGGAACCGGTAGTGATAACATCCAGGTGGGACCCGGAGCAGATCTAGCTATCATCATGAAATCGGCGGGCAGCGTGTCATTCTCAATGCATCAGTGGAACCACGCGACAGAACCAGAGCAGAAACCAAAGAGAATTGTGTACAATAGCGACGCAAGGCTGACTCATGGAGAAAACAATGCAGAGAAAGATGTCATGGAAGGAAGTTACACCGATCACGATGTACTTAGCATGACTGGCTACAAGCCGGATACGTCCACACGATCGCCTGACCAGAGAATAGTGCTTATCGACCAAGCGAAGACGGAACAAACGAGGACCGTGGATTATTTCATAAGTCAGATCGGTTCAGAAGTTGTAGATGAACTTTTTCATGATCACCGCGGTGAAGTGCTGGCTAGTGCCCATCCTGGTCGCGCTCTGATGGTGGAAGACGCCCAACACATCCACTTCAAAGACATTGAGAGGTTTGAACTGAGCAAACACAGTTTCAATCTGCTTCTACTGTCAAATAATGCATACAGAAATGAAAGGCATGAAGTGATTGGTGGTGCATTAGACGATTACGTGGTGAATTTGGATGAAGACATTCCGCTGATGGCGCAGATGGGAACTGGCGCAAACCGAGTGCACTCTGGTCCACGAGATGACGCCTACTCAGTCATTCTAGATGATTCCAAAGACGTCATCTACGACCAGGGAGGAGAAAATATTGTTGCTATCATGCTGCAAGATGGTATGAAGCTTAGAGACGTACAAATCATCCGGAACGGAGGCGATCGTTATAGAATATATAAGAAAGTAGAGAAGCCATACGGCGTTCCGTTACTAGATTATGTATTCCACGGCGGCAACCCGTACGACAAGGTTCAGTTCCTTTTCAAGGACAACACGGGCAAAGAAGTTGTGTTCAAGAAGCTGCAGAGACCGAAGTACTTTAACACGCATTTCCTTGACCTCCGTGACATAGATAGCTATCATCTCGGATACGAATTCCTTTGTGAATATAGAGATATAATACTAAAGATCTCCCCAGCAAAAGGGGAAACTCTTGATATTCAGGAATGTAAGCACAAAGATCCCGCCCGACGCAAAACAAAGTCCAGAAAATCCAAACATGCGAAGCATGGTAAATAAAAAAAAAAACAAATGTAACAAATAAATTAATCAATGCATAACTGTAAAACTGTAATTTTTACTGTGACAATGGAAAAGTTCTTGATCTGGCATTTTAAATGTAGGGGCAGTTTATAATATTATCAAGAAATGATAAATGAATGACAATGGGGTTACATGCAAGCTTTTAAGAGTCCGCAAGAGCAGAAATAATGCATGGAAAATTATGTTGTCAAACCTTGCAAGACTATACGCAGTATTAAAACTGAGATTCATCTGTTAAGCGGCCTTCACACGACAAACTAAAGTTGGCAAACTCGTGTTGGCAAACTCAAGTTGATGTGTGTGAACGGCACAAAAACAGTCGGCAAACAAGTTGGCAAACTGTTGGCGACAAATAGAACTTGCCTCTATTCTCGCCAACTTTTTCGTGTTGGTAAACTCGTATCTGACTTGTGAACGGTTGGCCAACATGTGTTGGTAATTGTCAACCAATCAAAACGAGCTCTATTCACGTGATTTATTTGCGTCACACTTCACAAAATGGGGGACGCGAGTCAACACTTTTTAAATTTAATCTCAAAGCGTTCGGGACGTTTCTTCTATTGCCTACAAAGATACTAAAAACAAACAAAACAAAACGGAGGAACGCGCGGACAAACTTGGTTTCGTCCAAACCTTTCTAATTCTCCACCGCCTTCTGGTTCTTCTCTTCTTATCCTCTGTTTCACTGTTGTACGTGATTGAAACTGCAACTAAAAAGCGGCGATGTTGGAAATTGCCGTGTTTGTTATTTGCCACGAGTTTGACGTGTGAAGGAATGAGTTTGCCAACTTTTTAAGTTTTCCAACACGAGTTTGCCAAGTTAAGTTTGCCGTGTGAAGGCCGCTTTAGATACCTTTTACAGTCTCTTCGACTCTCACTCCAATGTCACTTAGTATCAATAATTTGTTTGAAGATCTCTAATGGCATTGATCTTGTAATCAATGCTCAGTGATACACTCTACCGTCGCGTGGTGTATTTAAGTGCGCAAGGATTTCAATAGAGACAGTCACGCTACAATTCCACCACAAAAAATACTTTCCCAGGGTCTGTCTTCATTAGAGGGCCCCAGGGAACGAACTGGAAAAGAACTGCCTAGTCCTATAGTTTTAGCCAGTTCGGGCTATACGTTTTCTTTGACAAAATTGATTTGTCTTTATGAAACTTCGACTAAGTAGTAGCTGTTTACAAGTGCTTTTTTGCAAACTGGGTCCCAATTAGTATAAATTCACGAAAGTTTTGTCTAGCCCGGTTAACTTTTGCCGGTTAAAAATCGACACTACCTGTGCCAAATATGTCAGAACTGCCATGAAATAACATTTTATTGTTACAGGTGTTGTCTTGCGTGGGAAGGGGGGGGGGGGGGGGAAGGGCGGGAGGGAGGTACTCCTCGTTTGATTAAATGCTGACGATGGCTGATGTGATCGGTAAAAAAGTAATTGCCGAAAAATTTCATAAAAAGTAATCCCGCTGTTGCTGTTTTCTGCAACAAATAATAGCATTTGTTTTAATTGCTGAATAGCTAAAAAATCCGAAAGGTAAATAAGAAATTTAAAGTTTGAATTTTTTACATTAGGGTATGTTTTTGATAGCTCTTGATTCATACTTCTATCAGGAGTTATGAAAACCGGGTCGGCAAACCTTAATTTTTTGTAACTTTTCATAACTTCTCTTGCCTAATATTACTAGCTTGTTAACTGTGTTGTTCACGGCTGATGTCGGGGTGTTTTGCTTGTTTTCTGGTTAGGGATTTGTGTAGAAGTGGATATCATTCTTGTCCCTACCTACAATTCTCTCTTTAATACAAGCGACAGTTATTTGAAATTAGTGCGCGCCTAAAGCTGGTTTCGATTAGCAGTTTACTTTTAGATATTGGCCATCTTGAGAAACGTTTCATGGAGAGCATCATGTAAAGCTCTGAGATGGGACAAAGTTATTACAACTGGCAGAGTCTGCATCGTCCAATGTTGTATTATATTCTCGTTTCATTTGGCTAAACGGATCCATGACCCTGATCCGGGTTGAGACAGAAAGCTACGATATTGTTGGCTTTTCTAAAGTGACCACTAAGCCCTTGGCCTCGGACATTTGTTCTTAGGAGTCAAATGAATTAGGTGAGAGCAAACTCGCAGGTGAACTTTGAGCCTGGGAACTTGCATAAGACGAGTGTGAGAGAAAAGTCCAGAGGTGTTTATTTGCCAATAGGCTGAGTTTTTCCGAGTTATTCGATGATATTGCACTTATGTTGAACGTGACAAGATTATACGTGGTTGTGGATAGTCTTATAAGTGCCGCGAAAGTGTGTGATTGTGTGACAGGTATGTGTTCGCTTGTTAAATTGCGGTTTCGCCAAAATAGGTTGTGCCAGGCATTAATATTGTTTCGTCGGTGTTTAGCTTAGCTGATCGTACCGTGGAAAAGCAACTCTCGACTAAGGACAATTGGATCTAGGTCTAGTTTCAGCGGGCATTAATGGAATTGAACCATAGGCCAGTCTTTGTGCAGATAAGGTATGGTGACAATTTCTGAACTATGTATGATTCATTCTGCAGTTTGTCTTCTATTCGGTTTCCATGCGAAATCCTGTTGTTTATCGGACCGCGAAAAAAATAGTGTTTGCTAACTATTTAAGTCGCTATGTAAGCCTTAACCAGGCACTCTTTCGCTGCAGCTCACTCAATTTAAACATTTCTAGACTGAAATGACACCGGTTTGAAACTTCGCCGGAAGTCAGATTACTGAATGAATGTTCTAAAATTTGCGTCATTTTAAACTTCGACTCGTTGAAATGCTTCTGGGGACTATTATCTTACTGCCCGGCGTCAGGTAACGGCTTTTAATCGGCCCTTAGACGAATTCTATTGCTTACAGTCTCTTTGACCCTCACTCCAATGTCAACTTCTTTCCGAATGAAGGCATTCCCGTTTGCACAGCTATACGCACAACAAGTTCGTTTCTGCCAGCTTGCGGTTTTTGCGCTGGTCAAGTTTGGGAGGTAGCCCTCTTTCCCTTAGTCTGTCGTGCGCGACACGAAAGCACAGTGCAAGAAAAAAATGGCCACGTGAACTCCAGGGGCCTGTTTCTCGAAGCTCCCGGTAACTACCAGCCCGTTAAGCTGTTTTGTTTTTCGTTCCAGACGGGAGTTTCAAAAGGTTTGAAAATTATACAGTAAAGTTATTAGCTAAAGAAACAAAATGGACTTCATTAGAGGTCAGAACACACCCTACTTTTCTTGAGACTTTGATTTCAAACTCTGATTTCGGGCCCGTTAAGTTACCGGGACTTCCGAGAACCGGGCCACAGGGCAGGGTTGTTCAAAGCCCGATTAAGCTAACCCAGAGTTAGCGAGAATTTTGATTTCAGTTTTGTAACTTTTTGGTGAGGTGCTGTGTTTATATTGTTTGCCCTGCAGTTTTAAGCTGTAGTAATCTCAAACTAAACCAAACGTTGGAAGTGAAAAACAATTTTAAACAAGAAAAAATAATGCTTCAGTTAACGTTTAATCCTGGGTTAACATTTACCGGCTTTCGAACAACCCGACCCAGGGTTTCAGAAGCACGCGACCAGACGGATCGAAATCTCGTATCAGACTCTGTTACCTTTGCAAATCCCGAATCCCAACCCTATGAAAACACGAAATCCCGCTCCCGCTCGTAATTTTAATTCCCTCTTCCCGCCTCAGTTTTGAGCTTAAATCCCGAATATCATGGCGAAAAAATGCCGAATCCCACATCCCCCCAAACCTATTGGGGACCCTCTCAGTGTACCAACGAGATTTATAGGTCGGGTAAACTGTAATGCAAAGATCACTTGTACAAACAGCAGCGGAGTGAGGCCGGATCTTGGTTTAGATCAGGATCAGCAGTGTAAAATAAACCATAAAACCAATTGAAAGGGTAAAAGAGTAAATTTAATGCTCAATATTTCGGTTAGACATAACTAGCCTTCTTTGGGGGCTACTTCAGTTTAGCCCCGGAAGAAGGTTGGTCCTGTCTAAACGAAATATTAGGCATTAAATTTACCCTTCTTAGCCGTCTGGCCAGCCTTTCAATTGGTTTTATACATGCAGGACCACGGCCGAAAAAAAAATTCACGCTCGTTCAGTGTTGTGCGCAAGACCATGGTCCATGGAGAACACAATAAAATGGATCTACACGTTTTGAGAAAACAAATCTGCTTGTGCATGAAATGATGTACCAACTCACCCACCCACCCAAACCACCCACCCCTTCCTCAAAATTCAAATGGTCCACCCCTAAGAGCAGTTAAGCATACCTCCTTTAATAGAGCTAAAGCTCAAAAGCGTTACGAAAAATGTACTTATTCTTTTCCTAGCTATAACATATCTGTTTAGAAATATCCAAATATCCAATTCAAAAGTTAAATTTAAAGCATTCGTGACTCAGGAGACTAGAACTGTAACTGCCAGGGGAGGGGGAGGGGGGACTACCACATTAAAATGACGGGGATACTTGTCAAAAGTTTTAACCGTGCGCCAATTCTTATTTCACCACCTCACTTGAGCATCAATTATTATGATTGGCACCTTCAAGTGACCAATTGATGCAAATGGTCAGCCCTTTTTTTTCATCAGCTAGCGATCAATAAAGTTATAACTGGTGAAAATTTTTGCCAACATCGAATTATTATAGGATCTTTTTGGCCGCACCGCACCTATAATATAAACTCGCCACTAAAACGACAACGTTTAAGCAAAAAAGAGCCTTTTCCGTGTTTACATAGCCTCATCTAAACACGAGGAGGGTTGGGAGAATTCGAGACAGTTATGCAAACCCGAGACGTAATCGAGGGTTTGCATAACTTTCGAGGATTCTTCCAACCCTCTGAGTGTTAAGATGAGGCTATGTAAATACGGAAAAAGTGCTTTATTGCTTTTATAAAATAATTCTTAAAAATGGGCGCAAATCTGTAACGTCACAACCGTACGTGTTTGCATACTCTCATCTGAACACATACCTATCGACCAATGAGAGCGCGCGTAGTGGCTCAGTTATTTTATAAAGGATAATGATGCCCTCTAAGCCTAAATTGAATTACATGCAAGTATTTAAAGAATCATGGGTATATGTTTATGTTTACACAACTGCGAATGTTTGTAAATGCACAATGATATTAAAAAATGTATATTTTTAAATTCAATTCGCGATATATAGTTTAATCCTCAGGTTGCATTTTTGTTTTACTGTGCGAAAGATATTGTGGACAACCATATTGAACAAAAACCCAAGTAGAAACGAAAATTAAAAAAATCAAAATTTTGATTTCTTACTGGAAATGGTTCCAAAACACGTAAATTTTGAAAAGCCCTCAATGCAGTATACTTTCATAATACCGCTCGAAGTCGTTAACCAATCAAAACAACGAGAACCCCCCAGCTGCTGCAGACGTTTGCTTGTCTTTTAAAGAGTTCAAAACGATTTACAAATAGGTATGTCTGGTTACTATGGTGGATATTCGACTAATAAAAGACATTTTTACCAACTTATAAAACAAGAGGCAAGGAACAAAGGGAAGAATACAATTCTAAATAATATACTGCAAGTCCCTATTTAAACTCAAAACTTCTTTGAATCAAAGACGTAACAACACCCCACTCTTTGTCACAATCTTATCGCGCCAAACTGGATTTCAAATTGCCTATGTATTATTTGCCTATTTGTCTCACATTGCATCGTTCACACGTTTCCCTGTTTTGACACTCCATAGTATTTACACTTTGTATTTTTCGGCGCCAATGCATATTTTGTTTGCTTTACTTGAAGTTGTATGCATTGTTTGATAGCTCAGCTTTCCTCTGAATCAGAATCAAACAAACGTCGCAGTCCACTATCTTGCATTCCACAGTGAACTCTTGCAGCACTCAAAGCAACATGAAGTTCGCGCTGTTACTCCTGCTTTGCCTCGCGTTTGCTTTGGTTGAATCGTTTGAAGAGAGGGAATCCTTAGAAAACGAAAATGACCCTCAGCAACACTATATAATTATACAGGTAAGTGTCGTCCTTTAGAAGGGACAAACCATTAAATAGCAAACAGTATTTTTTTTTCTTATGAATCGAAAAGAGAACCTATGTTGAAGGGATTTTTCTTTCTTCGCCAAGCCTTGTACCGTCGTTTTCATCTGAGCGCAGACACGAACGAGAAAACAAGTTCTAATTGAGCGCAAACATGACATGCTTTGTAACCAAATCTTTGAAGTTCTACAGCCGTTAAGCAAGCTTTTGCACCAAATTTGGAAAGTCTTCCAATTTTTTGATATATTTTCGATAAACAAATATGGCCGAAACTTGAAACCAGGATCTCCTCTGTTCAAGGATTTCAGAAATGAGGTGATTCAGATGGCGGCTACGCGACCAATAAGTGATATATGCGAAAGGCATCACATAAACCATTCAACTGTGCACAAGTACACCAAACAATATCGCGAGACTGGAAACATCGACCCGCTTTCAAGAAAGCACATCAGAACACCAAGCAAATTGTCGTTTTGGCGATTCCATGTTATTGGAGACAATTTTCCAAACTAAGGGATCCACCTCTCTAAAAAGATGAAATCAGTGATTGCGGCGAGCTGTCACTTTCTACTCCATCTAGACATTTTCGCAGAAACCTGCCAATCGGTATAGACTACTCGCGTAGGCGGTTAGGAAAGTGCGCGGGTGAAAGGTTTACGCATGAAGATCTTGTTTACTCACAGCTGTTCTAAGAGTACTTGTCCGATAAAGATCCCTCTTCCGTTAAAGGTTTGGATGAAACCGGATTTCAACCGCCGGATAGCGGACACTGAGTCTATGGTTACTCTCCTGTGGGTGAGCAGTGTTTTGATGCGCGACACTATTGATCAACCGCGAATATTACTGTCGCCGTTCTAGCCGGTATTGATCGATTGAAGTACGCAAATATTGTTCAAGGTGCGTCGAACTCTATTGAATTTTTGAGATATTTCTTAGAAGCGTCACAAACAGTTGATCCAAATTCCTTAAGGCCAGTTTTGGAGGATGTCGACTAAGGACAATTTCGTTGTTCTTCTTCCACTTCCTCTGAATCAGGAGTAAGGAAGATTGCCGAAGTTCTTCTGCTCCTCTTATGAGGAAACTCGACTCCGTAAGATTTCATTGGAGGACATGTGTTCTGTCGTTTTCGCGCGTTTGACCTTAAAGTTTGCTCAATTAACCGAAGCGGATCTTGATCGATATTTCTTTTTAACGATTGACTTGACCACTTCACGGGAAGACAATGCACCTGTCTTGAAATTCTTTTTAATAAAAGCCACATCTACATGTAAATCTCCATCTCCATCTCCATCTCCATCTACATCTACATCTACATCTACATCTACATCTACATCTACATCTACATCTACATCTACATTTACATTTACATCTACATCTACAGCTACAGGTAGAGCTACATCTACATCTATATCTACATCTACATCTACATCTACATCTACATCTACATCTACATCTACATCTTCATCTACATCTACATCTACATGTACCTCTACATGTACCTCTTCATCTACATATACATCTACATCTACAGTGGAACCCCGCCTTGCGACCACCCCGTTAGTACGACCACCTCGTTATTACGGTCACTTTATTCTGGCCCGAAAAAAAGCTTGGTTAGTCATTTTCCTATTTAAAGAACCCCTTTAATACGACCATATCATCCAATTAATATGACCAGTTTTTCATGGCCCAAAGGTGGTCGTATTAACGGGTTTTCCACTGTAGACGTAGATGTATATGTAGATGTAGAGGTGCATGTAGATGTAGATGTAGATGTAGATGTAGATGTAGATGTAGATGTAGATGTAGATGTAGATGTAGATGTAGATGTAGCTCTACCTGTAGCTGTAGATGTAGATGTAAATGTTGATGTAGATGTAGATGTAGATGTAGATGTAGATGTAGATGTAGATGTAGATGTAGATGTAGATGTAGATGTAGATGTAGATGTAGATTTAGATGTAGATGGAGATGAAGATGTATATTTACATGTAGATGTGGCTGTTATTAAAAAGAATTTCAAGTCAGGTGCATTGTGAAATGGTCAAGTCAATCGTTAAAAAGAAATCAAGATCCGCTTCGGTTAATTGAGCAAACTTTATGGTCAAACGCGCGAAAACGACAGAACACATGTCCTCCAATGAAATCTTACGGAGTCGAGTTTCCTCATAAGAGGAGCAGAAGAACTTCGGCAATCTTCCTTACTCCTGATTCAGAGGAAGTAGAAGAAGAACAATTTTAATTGGCCACGAAATTGTCCTTAGTCGACATCCTCCAAAACGGGCCTTAAGGAATTTGGATCAACTGTTTGTGACGCTTCTAAGAAATATCTCAAAAATTCAATAGAGTTCGACGCACCTTGAACAATATTTGCGTACTTCAATCGATCAATACCGGCTAGAACGGCGACAGTAATATTCGCGGTTGATCAATAGTGTCGCGCATCAAAACACTGCTCACCCACAGGAGAGTAACCATAGACTCAGTGTCCGCTATCCGGCGGTTGAAATCCGGTTTCATCTAAAAATTTAACGGAAGAGGGATCTTTATCGGACAAGTAATCTTAGAACAGCTGTGAGTAAACAAGATCTTCATGCGTAAACCTTTCACCCGCGCACTTTCCTAACCGCCTACGCGAGTAGTCTTTACCGATTGGCAGGTTTCTGCGAAAATGTCTAGATGGAGTAGAAAGTGACAGCTCGCCGCAATCACTGATTTCATCTTTTTAGAGAGGTGGATCCCTTAGTTTGGAAAATTGTCTCCAATAACATGGAATCGCTAAAACGACAATGTGCTTGGTGTTCTGATGTGCTTTCTTGAAAGCGGGTCGATGTTTCCAGTCTCGCGATATTGTTTGGTGTACTTGTGCACAGTTGAATGGTTTATGTGATGCCTTTCGCATATATTACTTATTGGTCGCGTAGCCGCCATCTGAATCACCTCATTTCTGAAATCCTTGAACAGGGGAGATCCTGGTTTCAAGTTTCGGCCATATTGGTTTATCAAAAATATATCAAAAAATTGGAAGACTTTCCAAATTTGGTGCAAAAGTTTGCTTAACGGCTGTAGAACTTCAAACATTTGGTTACCAAGCATGTCATGTTTGCGCTCAATTAGAACTTGTTTTCCCGTTCGTGTCTGCGCTCAGATGAAAACGACGGTACAAGGTTTGGCGAAGAAAGAAAAATCCCTTCAACATAGGTTCTCTTCTCGATTCATAAGAAAAAAAAATACTTAACTGTTTACTATTTAATGGTTTGTCCCTTCTAAAGGACGACACTTACCTGTATAATTATATAGTGTTGCTGAGGGTCATTTTCGTTTTCTAAGGATTCCCTCTCTTCAAACGATTCAACCAAAGCAAACGCGAGGCAAAGCAGGAGTAACAGCGCGAACTTCATGTTGCTTTGAGTGCTGCAAGAGTTCACTGTGGAATGCAAGATAGTGGACTGCGACGTTTGTTTGATTCTGATTCAGAGGAAAGCTGAGCTATCAAACAATGCATACAACTTCAAGTAAAGCAAACAAAATACGCATTGGCCCCGAAAAATACAAAGTGTAAATACTCTGGAGTGTCAAAACAGGGAAACGTGTGAACGATGCAATGATGAGACAAATAGGCAAATAATACATAGGCAATTTGAAATCAAGTTTGGCGCGATAAGATTGTGACAAAGAGTGGGGTGTTGTTACGTCTTTGATTCAAAGAAGTTTTGAGTTTAAATAAGGACTTGCAGTATATTATTTAGAATTGTATTCTTCCCTTTGTTCCTTGCCTCTTGTTTTATAAGTTGGTAAAAATGTCTTTTATTAGTCGAATATCCACCATAGTAACCAGACATACCTATTTGTAAATCGTTTTGAACTCTTTAAAAGACAAGCAAACGTCTGCAGCAGCTGGGGCGTTCTCGTTGTTTTGATTGGTTAACGACTTCGAGCGGTATTATGAAAGTATACTGCATTGAGGGCTTTTCAAAATTTACGTGTTTTGGAACCATTTCCAGTAAGGAATCAAAATTTTGATTTTTTAAATTTTCGTTTCTACTTGGGTTTTTGTTCAATATGGTTGTCCACAATATCTTTCGCACAGTAAAACAAAAATGCAACCTGAGGATTAAACTATATATCGCGAATTGAATTTAAAAATATACATTTTTTAATATCATTGTGCATTTACAAACATTCGCAGTTGTGTAAACATAAACATATACCCATGATTCTTTAAATGCTTGCATGTAATTCAATTTAGGCTTAGAGGGCATCATTATCCTTTATAAAATAACTGAGCCACTACGCGCGCTCTCATTGGTCGATAGGTATGTGTTCAGATGAGAGTATGCAAACACGTACGGTTGTGACGTTACAGATTTGCGCCCATTTTTAAGAATTATTTTATAAAAGCAATAAAGCACTTTTTCCGTATTTACATAGCCTCATCTTAACACTCAGAGGGTTGGAAGAATCCTCGAAAGTTATGCAAACCCTCGATTACGTCTCGGGTTTGCATAGCTGTCTCGAATTCTCCCAACCCTCCTCATGTTTAGATGAGGCTATTTAAACACGGAAAAGGCTCTTTTTTGCTTAAACGTTGTCGTTTTAGTGGCGAGTTTATATTAAATGTACATTCACACAATCTCAGAAATTCTGAGATGAATTATTATGTCCCCAGACCCAGAACTGAGTCTGCAAAAGGGAGCCTCCACTACAGAGGATCTGTTCTGTGGAACAAGATTCCCTCAGAGATTAGAAAACTGTCTAGTTTAAATGTTTTTAAAACTTCATTTGATGGGAAAGATTTTTTCTAATACACCTTGACTCATTTTAACTCTTATCATTCATAATGTAAGTTTTTGTATTTTTAACATTATAGTTCCTTAGAGTATTTTAGTCTAGTTTTAAACACGATTCCTAGGAAGACCATGTAAAGTGATATGATCTCGTGGATAAATAAAGATTGATGATGATGATGATGAT
>JAHPZR010031893.1:0-13535 GCA_019787425.1 Platygyra sinensis | reverse complement strand
CGAAGAGACTGTAAAAGGTATCTAAAGCGGCCTTCACACGGCAAACTTAACTTGGCAAACTCGTGTTGGAAAACTTAAAAAGTTGGCAAACTCATTCCTTCACACGTCAAACTCGTGGCAAATAACAAACACGGCAATTTCCAACATCGCCGCTTTTTAGTTGCAGTTTCAATCACGTACAACAGTGAAACAGAGGATAAGAAGAGAAGAACCAGAAGGCGGTGGAGAATTAGAAAGGTTTGGATGAAACCAAGTTTGTCCGCGCGTTCCTCCGTTTTGTTTTGTTTGTTTTTAGTATCTTTGTAGGCAATAGAAGAAACGTCCCGAACGCTTTGAGATTAAATTTAACAAGTGTTGACTCGCGTCCCCCATTTTGTGAAGTGTGACGCAAATAAATCACGTGATTAGAGCTCGTTTTGATTTGTTGACAATTACCAACACATGTTAGCCAACCGTTCACACGTCGGATACGAGTTTACCAACACGAAAAAGTTGGCGAGAATAGAGGCAAGTTCTATTTGTCGCCAACACTTTGCCAACTTGTTTGCCGACTGTTTTTGTGCCGTTCACACACATCAACTTGAGTTTGCCAACACGAGTTTGCCAACTTTAGTTTGTCGTGTGAAGGCCGCTTAACAGATGAATCTCAGTTTTAATACTGCGTATAGTCTTGCAAGGTTTGACAACATAATTTTCCATGCATTATTTCTGCTCTTGCGGACTCTTAAAAGCTTGTAACCCCATTGTCATTCATTTATCATTTCTTGATAATATTATAAACTGCCCCTACATTTAAAATGCCAGATCAAGAACTTTTCCATTGTCACAGTAAAAATTACAGTTTTACAGTTATGCATTGATTAATTTATTTGTTACATTTGTTTTTTTTTATTTACCATGCTTCGCACGTTTGGATTTTCTGGACTTTGTTTTGCGTCGTGCGGGATCTTTGTGCTTACATTCCTGAATATCAAGAGTTTCCCCTTTTGCTGGGGAGATCTTTAGTATTATATCTCTATATTCACAAAGGAATTCGTATCCGAGATGATAGCTATCTATGTCACGGAGGTCAAGGAAATGCGTGTTAAAGTACTTCGGTCTCTGCAGCTTCTTGAACACAACTTCTTTGCCCGTGTTGTCCTTGAAAAGGAACTGAACCTTGTCGTACGGGTTGCCGCCGTGGAATACATAATCTAGTAACGGAACGCCGTATGGCTTCTCTACTTTCTTATATATTCTATAACGATCGCCTCCGTTCCGGATGATTTGTACGTCTTTAAGCTTCATACCATCTTGCAGCATGATAGCAACAATATTTTCTCCTCCCTGGTCGTAGATGACGTCTTTGGAATCATCTAGAATGACTGAGTAGGCGTCATCTCGTGGACCAGAGTACACTCGGTTTGCGCCAGTTCCCATCTGCGCCATCAGCGGAATGTCTTCATCCAAATTCACCACGTAATCGTCTAATGCACCACCAATCACTTCATGCCTTTCATTTCTGTATGCATTATTTGACAGTAGAAGCAGATTGAAACTGTGTTTGCTCAGTTCAAACCTCTCAATGTCTTTGAAGTGGATGTGTTGGGCGTCTTCCACCATCAGAGCGCGACCAGGATGGGCACTAGCCAGCACTTCACCGCGGTGATCATGAAAAAGTTCATCTACAACTTCTGAACCGATCTGACTTATGAAATAATCCACGGTCCTCGTTTGTTCCGTCTTCGCTTGGTCGATAAGCACTATTCTCTTGTCAGGCGATCGTGTGGACGTATCCGGCTTGTAGCCAGTCATGCTAAGTACATCGTGATCGGTGTAACTTCCTTCCATGACATCTTTCTCTGCATTGTTTTCTCCATGAGTCAGCCTTGCGTCGCTATTGTACACAATTCTCTTAGGTTTCTGCTCTGGTTCTGTCGCGTGGTTCCACTGATGCATTGAGAATGACACGCTGCCCGCCGATTTCATGATGATAGCTAGATCTGCTCCGGGTCCCACCTGGATGTTATCACTACCGGTTCCTTCTACTAGGAAGACGTTATCCCCGTCAAGATCGGACACGTCATCGTTGTCAACAGAAATAACATCCTTACCGAACCCTCCTCTGATGGTATCTCTCTCCGGTCCACCACCAGAAATATAGTTTAGTCCTTGTCGGTGGGAATTTATTGTGTCAATGTTATCACTTCCTGCCCCTCCGTCGATTTTGACTGTTCCTTTCCTACTTAATGACTTCAGTTCAAAGTGATCGTCTCCTCCCATCCCATAAGCCTCTGTGTTCTCTTCCAAGATTACTTTGTCAATGCCTTCGTTACTTCCTAGGAAGATCAGCCCATTGTCTCCGCGATCGACAACGCTGGGACAGAACGTGTAGCCCTCAGAAGCTTTAGCACGACACTCATATGGTTTGTTAAATTTATCATTGTAAGTAGCCATGAACACAATCTTGTTAACAAGATCATCTGCGATTTCAAATTCATCTTTTAAGGTCGATGAGTGGGTCCAACCCATGGCTGTATACTCTCCACTCTCTGCGCCATCAGTGAAAACAGCAGGATAAGCGAAAAGGAATTTCTTTGGTTTGATATCCTTAATTATTGTTTTCATACTGTTTTTAAGCTTCTCCATAAACTCATCCCGCTTTTTTATCAAATGGGCCATTCTCAAAAAGTCTAGAGCTGCTATATACTTGCCCAGTTCATTCGATCCAGTCTTTACATCCTTAATTGCCATAGCCACGATGTAGAAAGCCGCTGGCGTTGTTTGTGTCATCAGCAAGTAATATGCATTGAATATGTCTCCTTTGGCATGCGCGTCGAAAATCTCCACCATAGCTGCAAAATCCGGGGCTGGAATGAGAGGCCCTAGAAATATCTTGACATAATCTTTTGGCTCTAGGTCTTCCTGACCTACCATTCCTGATGCGACTCCAGTAGCATAAGATGCGATGTACAAGGTAGCGGCTACTGCATACCCGATAGGTCCAGCGACACTTGCCACTTTGGCACTGGTTGCCAATATCTGAGAGACTCCCATCGCTATATCGCCAGCCATTGCCGTCACAGAGCTACTAAGGGCAAGAATGTTAGCATCCGTCACTTCTTGATTTACTGCCATTGAATTGACTACCGTATTATACCCGTTGATTACGAAGTCAAGTCCGTTGGCAGCGGCGGCTGAGAAGCTTCGGAATTTCAAAGAGTTGGCACCCCATTTTGCTTTCAGTTTGTCCATTATTCCAACTTTTTCAAGAGCGGCCGTCATTCCTTGACCCAAATGCCCTCCAGTCTGAGTTGAAAGCCAGGTCTGTGCCTCCCTTAGCTTATCCATCAAAGACGAATCGGCAGTGACCACACCAGACTTCATTTTTTCTTTCATGAGCCAAACGAGATTCCGAAAAGAGTTCAGTCGTTGAACACGGTTGTGCAACTTGCCGTTATCAGGATTTGGGAGACCATCAAAGCCTGCTTGTGTGTCGGCACGGATCACTTGGAGATTTTTTATTCCTTCGCCAAATGTTATCGTGGCATCTAACGTAGCAAGTGAGCCAACAACGGCAAAATCTTTATCATCGAACTGCTGTCGGATATACGGAGCTGAAGCTTTCATTTCCTCCAAGTATTTCGGTAGATTAAGTTGGTACGTCATCTCGGTTTGACGATGAAGGAGTTCAATGGCAGCATCGTTGTCCATCACGTAACCAGGGAGGATGTATTCGCTTGGAACTTCCTCTTCCCCTCCTTCACTATTGCCATTATCATTGGCAAAAGCGCTGTTGGAGTACAGCAACAGAAAAATAATTTCTGCGACCCGCTGCAACTTCATTATTGTTGCGGGAAAAAAAAGCGCGGTTTGACCAGACAGATGACACTAAGAGAAAGGTCATTTTCAGTGAGGTAATGTAAGGTAATTTAAAATTAGGTAACGATATTTCCCAATGAAGTAATATGGATCAAACTTGAAAACCGATGACATCCGAGATTGATCTTATGGACCTACTGCAGCTTTTTGACGGCGTCATGCTGTCCTTTTTACCTGAAATAACAGGTGAACACATCTTTCAGCTAACCCATTTGGCTGGTTACGGAACCGCACAGCCGTCGAAAATTGAAACACTTGCTTTTACACATGGTCCCTCCAGGAAGAAAAAAATCTTTAAAAGTGCTATTTAACGCAAGGGTAAATAAAATATAAGGGGACGCTCTTTTTCGTTTTGACTGACCGAATTACAAGTTAAACGAATCAGAAAAACAATACGATCTGCAAAGTTACACATGGATGCTTCTTTCAACCTTCTTCCAACTTGGCGTCACCATAGCTAAGACTTTTTATGTTTTTTTTTCTCGTCATTGGTAAGTTTTCATCGTGGATATCCAGTCACACCAATTTGGCTACTCACCACAGGAAATTGCCAGTGAGGCTGACAAATCCCAAATTAATTTTCTGTACCTTTCGTTTCACTATTTTAATGAAGATGGAACAATGAAAATAGCTTGTAGCCGGGTTTACCTCCTCTCAAATGGCGATCGTATCGTAAAACATCACATTCAATGAAGGCAAAATCGTTGTTTGAAAAACTCTTTAGACTTTAGATAGACCAGAGTGAAGACAAGGAACTTAAAGCACTGAGAATCCTAACAAAGAGGCATTTTTCCCAAGCCAGGTAGTGACCTGTATGTACCTGTGAGACCTCTGGGTTTAACTACCGTTAAATTTCGTGCGGGAAAGTTTTTCACTTCAGGGAGAAAAACTGAGTTGTCTTCATCAAGAGTGCGACACATTTTATCTTCCGTTTACCATGTTTAGTCCCTCTTTAACAAAAATGACATGAATATTTTTGTATATCATTCAAGTCTCTGAATTTTTCTAAGACAACAACAGAAAAAGGAACTCAAAATACAGCGACAGGAAAGTGGCAGAAATGGAACTCGATTTAATCTTGTGCTATATCGAAAGCAGTTTCAAGCTTTAAAATTAAATCTCTTTTATGCGTCTTCAAAATTTCCTGACTTTTAGCATCGTGTTAGCGTACGTTAGTAATTTTATTGCAACTAAGCTTTTCTTAAACGAAAAACCGTCCCTGTTTGACAGTTAACTCTGTCATTTTCCTATTGTGTAGTAATTTATCATTCATGGTGTTTATCTTTGATTTTTTTAACCTTTTAAAAACACCTGCCTAGAAGTGCATGGCCTTTAGCTGTAGACTACAAGTAGTCCTTCTTTCGCTTAGTCCTTCGAGCAAGACGCGAAAGAAAAACGCGAGAAAAAAATTGGCCGCGCGAGATCCTGGGGGCGAGAAAGCACGTGTAAAGAGGGACTACCTTCTAAGCCCAATAGTTTTCCCTTTCACGGCCGAGTGATTTTTCGGTGTGAATTTCCAATCTAATTAACCATATCCAGTAGAATTCCTTATCTTAACCGATTGTCATTGTCGCCTGTCGTCGACAGCCCTGGGTAAGATGGGCCGCCACGAAGCTCTTCGGAACGTCTCACAGGATTGGTTGAGAAAATTATATACAAACAATGGTAACAATGGACCCTAGCCCTAAAACAATAGAGCTTCGTGCCAACAAGATCCAATAAAATTAGAGGTTCTAGACAGCGTCGTGACAACAGGGTAAGATAGGCTCTAAAACGGGGAAGGGGGAAATCGAGAAACAGGGAATTGAGGAACGGGGAACGGCGGAGAATTTCTAAAATGTAGAATATCTAAAACGGGGAATTTGTAAAAGTGGGAATCTCTAAAAGGGGGAATCTCTAAAAGTGGGAATCTCTAAAACGGAGATGCTCTAAAATGGGCAATCGGGCAATCTCTAAAAGGAGAAAAGCCGGACAAAGGAAACGGCATTGTGATAATCTGATTATCATAGTGGTGATAATCAATGACTTTACCAAATTCAAGCCAGTTAAAGAAAATCCTACCCTGTTAAGAGAAAGTCAGCTGCAGCGATTTCTGAGGAAATTGAAAACTAATGCGGAACACTTGGATCCGAAAGTTAACTCCAAAATCTACCCCTCCGGTTCCCGGCAAGCTAGGATTTATGGACTACCAAAAATGCACAAGCCGCGGGGACCTAACACATTGCTTCCTTTCAGACCTTCAGTCTCGATGACTGGGACCTATAACTATAAACTAGCTAAGTATCTATGCTCTCTATTACAACCTTACATCCCTAATAACTATTTACTGTTTTACTATAGATAACATTTCAGGAAAAAGTTTTGTATATTTTTATTGAAACCACTTAATAGTTTTTAGCCCATGGAAATAATTGTGTAATATTTCTGTCAGTTTTTGATGAAATTATTATTATTATTATTATTATTATTATTATTATTATGATTATGATTATGATTATGATTATGATTATGATTATGATTATGATTATGATTATGATTATGATTATGATTATGATTATGATTATGATTATGATTATGATTATGATTATGATTATGATTATGATTGTTATTATTATTATTATTATTATTATTATTATTATTATTATTATTATTATTATTATTATTATTATTATTACTATTATTATTATTACTATTACTATCATTATTATTACTAAAACCAAGTAAAACCAAGTGGCACCGGCGCAAAATCGTGGGAAAGTTGCGTTTGGTTTTGTATCCGATTGGCTAAGAGAAACTGAAGTTTTGTATCTTTGTATCTTTTTATTGAAACCACTTAATAGTTTTTAGCCAATGGAAATAATTGTGTATTTTTTTGTGAGTTTTTAATAAAATTATCATTATTATTATTATTATTATTATTATTATTATTATTATTATTATTATTATTTCACAACATTTTGTGTTATAATCATTGTAATTATTTCTATGTTTTATTACAATTTTCTTCCTTGTATCAAGTGTAATGTTCGCGCAAGTGTTATTTCATGTCTTGCGCTTCATAAAAATTAACTGGGCGTTACTTTTCTTCGAAATTTTGAATTGTATCACGTTTTAAACTTATACGCCATTGCTTGTATCAATTCAACCGAAGTTGTAAACGAATTCTGAAGATAATCGTGGAATGATCGAAACATGTCTTGTATTAAACTTAAAGTTGTTGTCCATTTTTTTAAAAAAATAGATCTAAATTTGCAATACAATGTTTTGGTGCACGTGGGCTTCTAACCAGTATAGTTCGCTTTTCGTGAAAAAAACATTGAAGTCCAGCCATTCTTACAAGTAGAAATCGAGTCAGCGGATTTAATTAATTATTCAAAAATGCATGTTTTCTCTGATTATACTGTAGTATTTAGTACAGTCGATTTTGGATAAATTACGAATTAAAGAGGGAAAAGAACAAGAAGAGCAGTTATCTTCAATTTTTGAGAGTGCGCGTGACGGGAGAGGAGGAGGTACTCTACAAAGCTTTATACAGCGAGGCTCCGCCATGAATATCAACCCCTTACTAACCCTTTTGTACACCATTTTTAAAAAAAGGGGAACCTTTCACATGCTTTTATATTCAGCCCGTATTATGATTGAATTAAAATTGCCAAGAATGGAAATCTTGTCATTTTTATATAGTGCTTAATAAATAAAATGATAAAGCCTGGAGTCTGTTCGAAATATTTTACTTTAAGACCCTTTTAATAACTAAATTACAGATTTTCCCACCCTTTCAAGTACCTCAGCTTATAATATACTTGAAGCCTGAAGAAGGTTCACCTGTCGGGTGGAACCGCTATATAACCCGGGAGTTATGCTCGGGGGCAAAGTTATGACTTGCAAGTAAAATTCTCAGTCAAAGAAAGTTTTTTGAATATTTATTTCAACGTCATTTATCAGCTCATTTTCGTAATGTATATCTCATGGTGACATAGCCAGTGATATTGCCTCAGAAATCACCGATCCCGGATCCAGGGGCCTCAGTGGGAATTGGTCGGCAGCGAAAATACACGTCCAGAGAGCCAACTGAAAAGACAGCCTGGCACGACAGACCGTCTTTGCACTCACACCCATGGATACCCTAAAAATTGTGAGAAAAAATAGCGTTTAAATTCGTTTTGTTGCCTTAGCAGATGGTAAACCGAAATATTGCCACCGACCGCTGAATGCACGAGATGCTAAAGTATTACAAATCAGCCGTTTATACACATCTCGGGTGTAAATAGAGGACTGCGGGAGTAAGTGTCCTGCACAAGAACACAAATGTTAGGCCTTAACATCGCCTCTACGCAATCACGAATGCACTGTACTCGTTATCACGGCACTAACGCACTTTAAATGTATAATTTAAGTGTTAGTTGACCTAATTCCCACCCAGTTACTCTACAAGCGAAGGGACATGGTTTCGACGGAGACTCATCTGGGCTTCTTTGAAATTTCTACTCTTCGACATTTCACGCCGTTAAGTATTTTCAGCACTTTTCCCAAACATTTGGCCATCATATGCATTCTTTGTTGAGCCAATTGCGAAGCCTTGTAGAGCTCTCGAAAAAGTAACCCTTATAAACAATTTCAGGCACAATATAACAAAATTCACTTACGACAAAGTTACAAGACTCGTCTAATCCCCTCTTGTCGTGGCAGGTTCCAAGATTGCTGCAGCAACGATCCTTGGGGTTTCCACAGTCTGAGTCTACATCACAATACTGCGACGAACGGAGAAAAACAGACACAGTTTATTTATTTATTTATTTATTTATTTATTTGTTACAATTTAATGGCAACTAACAACACAGAAATACCATAAGAATGGTCCTTAAAAGGGCCAAGGACCCCATATTAATTACTTAAACAGACCACCTAGTAAATACATATACAGGATATATCGGTTAACGGCAGGAGCCATAATCGGGGACGGAGACCGTAAGCGCGCGCCATTTCTAGTATTGGGGTTGGCGCCATGATATGGGACAATTTTTCTATTTTTAGAACAAACTGCGCCATCGCCTGCGGCACACGCGCGTACATTGCTGGGAGGATTTTCGCGGATGTCGCGCAGGGGAAATGGCGTCCGAAATTCCCGAAATCGTTTATGCTTTTGGATCCTTTTGGCCCATCACTCAACGCCTTCATGGCTGTTGGAATTTTGATTAAGTATTTCCGCCGTAAGTTGCTCCAGTCTGAGTGAAGACGGTGACTAATTTGGTATGTCCCGCTGCTTTTTATCTCTGACCAAGTTGAGTGTTTTACGACAACTTCACATTACTCCAATCTAAATTTCACATATGAAGAAGATTAACAGCTTTTCCATAACACAGAAGAAAAAAGAACTAGTTGGATATAGCAGCGTTTAGGCCCAATAAGTGACAATAGGTTTATGTCCGTAGATGCTGCTTAGTTTTGTTTGTGTAAATTCAATAAATTGTCTGTTGTCGATGAGTAAGAGCTCCCGCCGATGCGTGTTTTATACAGCTAGTAAAACATGACAAATTGGACTTCGCACTTTGGTGTGAAACGTATATCGAACTCATATAATATCTCTAATGTTTAAGGTTGATTAATGTTTGAGAACATATTAAAAGCTTAGCTGAAAATATGTGAAAACAGCAGAAATAATCAGAAAAGTTACCATGACGCTTGTAATCAAAACTCGAATAAAGATTTCGATTGAGTTAAAACTCCCTCTCTTTTATTTTCGCAGCGAAAGAAAGAAGAAACACACATGATGTTAGTACTCTTTTGGCGAACGTTAGTGAAAATTGTTGTAGTATCTCAGCACAAAAGACGACGAAACAAATCTTTTTCACGATTTTGCTTGACAATCTGAAAACACCGACTCGGACTTGAAAGTGCACGCGCTGCCTGACTATGCAAATGAACTACTCGTACGCGTCAGACAAAAACTTTTGCAAACTAGCCAAACGAGCAGAAACAACAAGAAACTATCAAAAACAGGTTTTGGTTATGATTAAGCATTGTTCGGCAAGCTCACAAATTAACAGCTCGATACCGGAGTAAACAGTGTTCTTACAGAACTCTATAGAACAAACACAAAAGTTTACGCGTACAACTAGCCGGCGAGCAGATTTTATTCATTCACAGCGCGAAATTAAAGAAATTCTCGACCTTGAAAAACACACCTTTTCCATTAAATCAGAGCATAAAAGTACATAGAAGAGCCCTGCTTCTTCTTCTCTGCCTTATTCCCTGCCATTGCTGTGAAAAATCGGCAAGAGGATCTCGCAACTCTCACAATTTCATCACACAACGTGACAACATCCACGCGAGTGCGTGGATCAGCGCGGATATATGACGTCAGGATGGCGCAATTTGTTCTAAAAATAGAAAAATTGTCCCATATCATGGGTCCACGCGCATCCCAAGACTTACGGTCTCCGTCCCTGATTATGGCTCCTGTTAACGGTCATTCGCTAATGTTTTCTGGTGAGTGTGGTCAATTCTTAGCCACACGATAAAGCGATGAGTAGGATCTAAAGCCTGGATTTGCATTAAAAAAAATTATTGGTTGCTGCTCATGTAAAATCGAGCGCTCTCAAAGAACCTGAGTTTCCAGAACTGACTTGCACAGGTTTGAATACAAACATGTGTACAGGTTGAATGTTGATTCGATTTGAATGTTGATTCGATCATCTCAGTAAACTTGTGAACAAGCAATAGCATATCCAGATTAAACTACTTGAAACCGAGTCAGGAAAAAGACATGACCTATTTTAAGCGTATCTATAGAGAAAGCTCAGTAATTTATTACAAGTAAAACTGGCTTACCCCAAGAAAAAATCGCTTCTCTCTTTCCTGAATTTTGTAACTGGCTGTGACAGCCACCAAGACAAGAAATGCAGCTAATACCTTCATGTCCACGATTTGCATCAAAACTATAGTCAGATAAACTCAGTTGGTTATGTGTTTTTAGTTCTTTTTATATGCTTTGACAACAGCTAAAAGCTAAGAAAAAGGTTTGCTTAGTATTGTGACTGCTGGTATTTATTCGCAACAAAACGCAGTTTCCAATTCTTTTTTGTTAAACAATGATTTGTTTGTGTCTAATCAAACGTTTTGTGGCACTCCAAACATTCAACTGCATTTCAGCTGGTCTCCTGCTCCAATAGTTTATGATTCCTTACTTGTTTGTAAGTGATGAAAAGCTGACAGCAACAGAAAGGTTTTTATTCGATTTGCATCACCAAACAATAACTAATTGATATCAAAAAAAGTGATAGTAATTTACAATTCTTGAATAATCTAGCCAATAACAAACAATATGTGAAAAAGATTACATGTTACCCGAGGGAATTGACACACTGTAATAACGCAGAGGGCACCAAATATAATATAAAATAAAACCCTAGCTTTTACCTAATTTAATCTACAACTTTTTATTCACGATATATAGTTATTTCGATGAGTTCGAATTAGAAGTTTAGCTCAGGCACGTTTTCCCAAAGACATTATTATTGATTCAAGTAAAACAAACTTGATCTTCATATATAATAGTCTATATGTAAACATTACTGAATTGAATAGTGTCAGCTACAGTATTACTCTTCGTTTAAACGGTTGAATGAATGATAACCATGATTTTCAGGCAACCGGAGTACTAATCAGGTTCACCTGAGTGCTAATTAAGCTCTGACTGGAGACTAACTAAAGTTACTAAACTGAGACCCACTCACAAAATGGATATAATCCCTCTTAAATGTGCATTTTTACCTGATTGATTTGGAAACCTTTGTATGCAATAGCAAACATTTAAACGCGGAATTATTCACAACACTAGGAAAACTCAGCTGCATAATTCAGCTGCGCTCTCTTTCAACATTGCCCTGTGCATTTCTTACAAGTTATAAATGAAGATTATTTTATCTAACAATGGCTGTCGCCAAAGTGTTACATATAATTGTCAGCTTCGAATTCCCTTTCTTTTACAAATCAGTTTTGGAATGACGTAATTAGCTGGCACGTTCTTTCCAATTGCTTACATTGGAAAATTTACTGCGATGATCACTCTTCACCTTCACGTTCTTCTATTTTTGCAGCTAGGCTAGGGAGTGTTTTTGACTTAGAACTAAAAAGGTCTTCACTATAGATCAAGGCGGTTTTATTGACACAAAGCACCAAGGTAGTGTTTTACAACTAAACCCAAGTGGCACCGGCGCAAAATCGTGGAAAAGTTGCGTTTGGTTTTGTATCTGATTAGCTAAGAGAAACTGAAGTGGTTTATTTGGACAGTGGATGACAACTTTTTCAACCCGTTTCTATGGCTCAATTAAAAAATACCATAAGCAAGCAAGCGTTATTGACAGAGATTCAGCACGTTTATACGAGGACCACTGAAGATTCAGTCGATTTCTTATATGAAAACCTCAGTTGATGATCATCTCTGATTTCAAAGATAGAGCTTAGTGAACGTTTGAATACTGCCTTCTAGTTCTTCCAAACAACCCGCGCACAACTTCGATAGACAGAAGTGTAATAAGTTAAAAATTAAATAAAATAAACAAACTACAGTACTTAGAGAGAAAGCTAGTTTTCATGCAGGTCCTCAATTCTGGTAGAAATGGGATTTGAAGATATTGGTTTTTTGTGGAGCCGGAGGAAGAAAAACCGGAGAACCCAGTGAAAAACCCTTGGAGCAGGGACGAGAACCAACAACAAACACGTAGCCCACATATGGCACCGGACCACTAGAAACGAGCCCGGGCCAAATTGGTGGGAGGCGAACGCTCTCATCACTGCGCCGCCATCACTGCTCCACTGAACTAAACCAAGATTTACCCCCGATCATACCTTACAACCAAGGGGAAATGGGCTTTTCAGTCAAATCATTGAGGAACTTTGAAGAGAACAACTCCATCTTTTTTTTCGCCACATTTTTATTGTATTTCATCCACGGATTATGATGAGCTGTTATGCATGGGGTACCAATAAATCAATTTTAGTTCACGATTCTTACTGAAGAGGTGGAAGACAGCGATAATATTTGAAACTCCCAAAACACTTCGCCACTTGACAGTAGAGTCCGGATTTACAGCCACATCCGTGATATTGCTAAGAATAGAAAGACAAACTGAAATTAATAGAAAGCTAACGTGAACGATTGACAGCGAAAAGCAATGATTAAGTCCTTTGGCAAGGGACAAATTGATTGACATTTTAAGAGCCGGATCAGAGGAACATGAAACCATTTCACCCCCACCCTTCTTGCCTTCGTAAATGTCGTCTTTTTGATCGGTTTCATTTCTTTACTTCTCTCGCTATTTGAAAACATTGATACTATAACCCGGCTTTTGGGGGATTGAAACCTGATGTAGGTTTTTTTTAACCTTTTGCGGTGTAACTGTAATTGACACTTTAAAAGCTGAACTCCTTTTTGCTAAATTTTATGGGGTTTTTTTGTTTTGTTTTTCTTTTTTTGATGGGCGTATTAATTTTCTCGCTGTACAGTTAACGGCGTAATTTGGGAGCATCATATACGCTGCATTGGGAGTACCTCCAAGTTAAAAAATAAACTAAGAGGAAAATAGTGAATGATATATCGTATATGTAATTACAATCAATTACAATTAAGAATTAATTGTTTGATACTTTGACTGATCGACTGTTTGACCGAA
>JAHPZR010031891.1:27500-37406 GCA_019787425.1 Platygyra sinensis | reverse complement strand
CACTCGAACTTAAAATTCATATCTTCTCGCCACCGTGTAATATCCTCTATATATTCAAATAAGCACCCTTGCCAATTTGTTCCAGGGTGGCATCTACCTTTTCTCTTCTATCATTTTTCCCCTGACACATTCTTTCAGGCAACAAAAGCTCTACTGGTAAACCTACATAATTAGGGTATTCTTTCTGTAATGGATGTCCAAAGTGCGAGTGGAGACGTGTACAATTTGTCTAGTTTAGTCGTATTTCGCCCACACTAGAAACAAATTCAACATCGAGATATTTAGAGTATGCTAGCCAGGGAAATCTTGCCTTGTAATCACGTCCGTGAAAACACTAAACAAAACACATAAATAGCAACAAAAACATCAGAAAAGAATAAAAAACATAGATGTGAGAGTTTAAGGGTATTAAACCCTCTCCGGCACTGAGTGTGCTAAGGTAACCTTAGCAGGTTACCCCCCGGGGGGGGGGGGGTACTCCCGAGAATTTTGGATAGGGGTGTGCCGCGAAGGTTCTTGAACCCTAGCCCTATTTAAGGACTGAGAAAGTGAAAACTGATACCCCTTTTAAGGCTCAAACATTCGTTTAGGCGGGCGTTTTCACACTCCAGTATTAGACAATAAAATTTAGCTACCCTATCTAAGGACCACACCAGGAACACAGCAGCAAAAGGGTTAAAAGGATACCCTATTTAAGGACCGAGGAACCCCCAAAACAATACCCTATTCCGCAGCACGTACCTATAAAGCCCATATATGGGAGTACCCCCGGGAGGTTACCCTACATCCTTGTAAACATAGCCTTACTTTTTTGCCTGTGGGATCAATAGCTCGATATTCAGTGAGACCAGTTCACCTGACTCAGCTGAAGGACGTCAAGGATCAGATGAAAAATTACGGTAAGCTGGTTAGGTCTTATGCGCGATTACGTGACATGCTCAAAATTCACCAACAAGTCTCGTTTACACGACATTTTCCGAAACCCTCGTAGCCTTCGTGTCTTTTTCACGTCGGTATACTTTTCATCATTGCTCCTTTGGGAATTAGCTTTTAATGATAAATTCAAAATTTGCTTTCTCAAACCGAGGCTTGGTGGTGATTTTAACTAGTCTGATGTCATCAGTCAACATGGTAATGTCCCAAAATCATCATGCAAACAAACAAACAAACAAACAAACAAAATTTCGAGTATCGACAACAGCAAAACCATCAACAGCAGCGGATGCAGCAGTAACAGCAGCAGTAACGGCAGACTTAGACTGCGAGCAGGCCCTCTCAGGCGTTGCGACACAAGCGGCGAATTCTCGAAAGATGAACAGCAGCAGCAGTGGCAGTGGCAGTGGCAGTGGCAGTGGCAATGGTATAATCACCATGTAATAAAGACAGCATACGGTTGCAGCAGCAGTTGCAGAAGTAGCAAGAACAACCTCAACAACGAAAACAATGACTAAATCAATTACAGCAAACACAACAACCAAAAACCGCAACTGAACTGCTACGCAAAATAACAACAACAACTACAGAACCATTAACAAATCAGCCACAATGAGGAAGCAAATAGCTCTCTTAAGACAGACGACAGCAACTAATAGCTGAAAACACAAATAATGAAAAATGCACAAAACACTATTTAGCTGTAATCTGATTGTGTAAGCTTTGACAAAAACTTTACTCGGTACTTTAATATCATACACGTTTAGTGTACCTTATAGTGCCCTAGTCAGTACTAGCCACACCTGTGTGTTAGTTTACATGAGAGAGTTTTCTTGTTAGATTTATTTCGAACATGTCGAAATGAAGGAAATCACTTTAAAACTAACACAAGTTATGGTAAAGCGATGAGACCTCGCTTCACCATGCACACAATATCAATAATCTAGATGGCATCGAAAATGGCGGGAGTTGACTAGAGATGTCGTTTATGCTATCAACGCAAAGCTGTTAACCTTTGTCTCTCGGTTGGCTTTTATCAGACTTTAAAATAACTAAGTGCAAGGAAAGCGAACTACAACACAGCAAGTCAACCATTTGTTCTCAGGAGGAATTCCCACGTTAAAGTTCACATTGTATAAATTAAAATTTCTCATTTGATCTATTTTTTCACAGGGTCCAAAATTTGGAAAGTAAGATGAGAAAACTGACAGAGAGGTAAGTGCATAGTATTAGTGTGCTTAGTTTTATATATGATAGTTCTCTGGCGATCAGGTAAGAAAATAATCAACAAATTTTATTGGTGACTATTCTGTTTATCACATACGGGGCAAAATTACTGAATGCTGATTGGCTGAGACAGAGGGCATTTTTTCTTAATCACGAGGGCACTTTTGGTAATCAAGAGGGCATGATTACTTGATGCTGATTGGGTGAGCACTCCTGCATTAAGTTGCTTTCCCGCTTGAAACGGGTTTTGAAAAGGAATTTCGGAAACTCATGGCTTCTGAGTTTTATCTAAACACGGTGGTTTCATCTTTACGTGAAAGAGAATCAACATGCAACAGAGCGCAGTCTTTTGGTGGAAAAGCAAAAGGACTTTTCCGACCAAAACTGTATTGATTCGCAGCCTGAAAGAACGTTTGAGTGGGGACGGCTGGTGTTGCACGAAGCATAGAATTTCAAAACTTTATGGCCGCCAAACTGAAAGTTAGTTTCTTCGTTTTGCTTCGGGTCGCCTTATTAGTAGTACAGCTCACCTTATCAGCGTAAAAAAAACAGCGTATATTGTGTTGGTTCGTGAAGGTTTCACTGTGGAAAGGACACTCACAGTTTTGGATTCAAGAAGTTATGAGAGCTCGTTTGGACACATGTTTACGTCTATCATCGATCGAAGTAGTTTCACGCCGTCGCAAGCTTCGCAAAAGAGGTGAATAAAATTGATTGCTTAAGGTTTGGTTTGTAAAGAAATTGCTCAGAGTGAATTGAACTTGCTGGGCCGTTTATTTAAAGAAAGTTTAGACAACGTTTATGAAAGTCATCGTCTAACCCACGTTTAAAGCACGAGTACCGATTATTTAAATGTTGTTTTACCACAACAGTGTTTAGACAGTGTCTAATCACCGACTTAGGAACAATTGTAAGTTAGACCTGGTTAAAGGTAGGTTTAAACGCTGTTTAAGGATAATTTCATGGTTAGCCATTATGAAAAAGTTGAACCTCTGCGCTACAGACAGTTAAAAAGCTATTTTAATCGATGTCATATACACGTTCGACAAATTCGGTCCCTCAGGGAAAGATTTAACGATGAGAGCAATACGGTGGCGTGGACTTTCGATTGCATTTTCGCTTGAGGAAGGACTCGGTAAGTGACCTCATAAAAATTTTGGATAGAGATCTTAAAAAAAAAAAATGAAAACAAGAGAGTTACTGGCGATTTATTTGGTGTATCTGTAATTGCTGCATGCACAGTCATTCACAAGGTTTCAAGCGCTATTGCGAAAGAAAAAGGGTTATTCCTGTCATTCCTAGAGAACCCGGCTGATACCAAGAGAAAGTTATATGATGTTGCACACTTTTCTACACTTCACTTTTCACTTTTTATGGCGTTGTCCACTTTTCACGACTATGTAAGTCATGTTCCTTTTTCGACTGGAGTTTCAGCAGCCTCCAGCCTCCTTGAAGCTGGCTTGATACTGTTAGGTTTCCGGTAGTTAAATATGTTAAAACTTCTACTCATGCTTACGCCTTTTTTCCCAACTTTTTCCTATCGTATATAGCCTTTGCCTTCCACTTCAAGAAAGTCTCTGCCCAATTTGGCCAATAAAAGTTTTCCTTGTTCGATCGCTGAAATTTGTTTGACTCGTTTTGGAAGCCATGTTGCAGAGAAGTAACCACTATCTGGAAATTGGCATACGAAATTACTTCACAGACAATACATTTCCTTGTGAGACATGGTTTAGCCATTGACTCGAGAAAACACGGTTCAGTCACGTTTCAACAATGAATTTTAAACATCGTTTGGCCGTTGTTTAACGAGACAACGTCTAAACCGCAGCTCAGTCCTAATAGTTAATATAGACTTCGTTTAAATAATCGGCCCGCTGTGTTTTGCTTACTATTATAGTAGGCTTTCCTCGTGCTACTGCAAGCCTGTTAAATAATGACAACCAGCAAACCTGTTTACCCGACGGCAAGACCTTGAAAGTTGTCCTTTGTACAAAATTTTGTCCTTTATGTGATAAACAAGTAATCGCAAGTGCTCTCGGGCAATTGAAAATTAATTTTACTTGAATTTTCAAAGTTTTCAAAATTACCCTTGTCGCTTCGCGACTCGGGCAATTTTGTGAAAACTTTGAAAACACTCGTGAAATTAATCCTTAATTGCCCTCGGCCTCATTACATATTCTAACCGAACGGTTAAAGCTGTTAGCCGTATTTTATTAGTAGGAGCCTATTCCCTACTGAAAATCTACCATCTAACTTCTCCTCAGCTTTTGAAGCAATCATTGAAATCGATCGGTGATTCTCACTGTGAAAGTCCAGGCAATTTTTCTTTTATATATGACCATTGTCTTTACGTGTAGCTACAGTGTACTTTTTTTAATTTCAGCACACATAGAAAAAATGTTTTGCTTTAGAAAGTAGCCCCAAAGAAAATACGCGTGCTGATTGGTTTAAAATCGTGCTTCTATGTAGCAAATGCAGCTTTAGTACGTGATTTGAAGTGTGATTTGACGTGAAAGTGGAAATAAGTTAGAATTTGCAAATTTAAACATCTGTTTTGTTATTTGTGATAAAGATTAAGTAGCCATGAAATGATTTTAGTTAAATATTCTAAATCTAAGGCAATTTCGTTGCATTTCCAAAATTTACGGCTTGTGTTGTAATGAAGCAATGATATTGTTTAACTTGTAGCAAATTTGCCATATGGGAATGGAAGCAAAATGCTGCGCAAGTTGGCTCTCAAAATGACTTTCGCATAAGCTCAGTATTGGCACCAGCCAAGTTTCCGAGAACTGTCTTCGAATGTTTGCACCTGGGCAGATCTCATTGCTAATTTTCACATTCATCATTATATATAATATCAACAATATTATCAATAATATCAACACCATCGTGGCGGATATTGTGAATGAAGTCTGCATTAGCTTTCCCCCTCTACTGTTGATTATTTGCAAGAACCAACATTTAGAACTTGAGATTAAAAGCCTGAAAGAAAGGTCAGTACATGGTTCGCTTTTCTGTTTAAACATTGTTAAAAATAGACAGTCGATGACTGCATGTAGCTTACTGCCGCGGCCTTCTATTACCTACAATAGCGTGTTTAACCGCCTAGAAACAGCGACACTAGAAATTACGGTTCGGTGGATTATGCGGAGTGCGGAGTGCGGAGTGCGGAGTGTGGAAAATGAGGAGTGTGGAAAATACGGAGTGTGGAAAATGAGGAGTGTGGAGAAAGCGGGGTGTGGCAAATGCGGAGTGTGGAAAATGAGGAGTGTGGAAAAAGCGGAGTGTGGCAAATGCGGAGTGTGGAAAATACACCTGAAGACTCTAGTTTTTCGCTGGAAATTCAGCTGGGATCATATCTAAATTAACATACAGGGGCAACAAAAATCTCTGATTACAAAGGCACGCCGAACTCCTTTTCAAAGAAATTTTTTTTCAAAACCCTGACTTCGAAGCGATGTATCTCTTTAGCGTTAATACCTACCACACATCGGCAGTATGTTAAAATCTCAGCAAAATCGAATGAAACCAGAATTAATTAGGATTCTGTTTGTGACCTCTCTTTACAAAGGAAGACAAACCGACGTTTCAGTCAAAAAAAAATCCATGATAGCTGAAAATTAAATGGGAACATCTTTGTCGAATTTTTCTTAGGAGATTTAGATGAAAAAAATGACCTCGGCAGGCTACAGAAGAAAGCGAAACAAAAAAGAAAGCGAGGCAATGCGAAGACCCGATAATTCATTCTGTCTCAATGAACCACAAAACAAATACGTGCTCTAGCAGCACAATAGATAAAGAAACAGTAATCTTATCTGTTTTCCTTGATCCTAAAACAAAGCTGGCGTACTACAGTGTCGTATCATGTGGGAGCGATATGACAGCTTGATAACCGAAACAAAGATTTTTCGTGGGAACCGAGCTATTAAACAGAACCACAAAGTGAAACCGAAAAAATTGCTTTGCCAAGTAAAAACTGAAACGAACGAAGCGAATCTTTGAACCCAACAAATATAGAACAAAAGCAATGAGAGCAGTTTTTTAATCAAAAGTTGTAAAACAGAATCTAAATGACTGCAATAAACAGATTGAATTTACTACAAAATGTGCGTGATCTTCCACAGTTGGCAGTGTCTCAAACCACTCAAGAGCTTTGGGAGCACATGCAAATCGAAGATTTTTCGTCTGGTCACGTGCTAATTCCGAGTAAGAACCGACGAGGTTCCAAAAAAAAATGGAGTTAAGATCGGGAAATATCGTGTCAAAATCGACAGAGTTCGTTGTGTGCTCGGATTCTATTGTTACTTATAATCTCTCACTCACTCACTCACTCACTCACTCACTCAAACGGGTACATAGTAGCTTACGCCTCTTTAGCAGTAAGCTATAAAAACCATAGCCAATTGCAGAAACGTGAGAGAACTGGGACGGGTTTCTTATATTGATTAGATTGAAAATCTAAACATTTCAACTGAAGTGCTACTAAATGAAAAGCTACCCAGCCAAGTTTAAGAGTTTTCAGCGGAAAATTGTTCAAATGGGAAACTCGCAAAAGTTGCAAAATTCCATACAAATCCTTATAATTTTGTGGCTTGTCTACCCAATCCATACAAACTCTTAATTTTAGGTGATATTTGAAGAGCTACCGTTTTGCCATTTTCCTCCTCCAAATACTTTTATTCTTGGTTAAGACTCTCAAACTATTTTAGTTGATCTTCCATTTAATTAAATATTTAAGTAAACGGAAAACCATACTCTTTCCCAGTCCTCTCACTTTTCTGCAATTGCCTATTCTTTTAATTGTTCATGATCAAATGTCTAATAAGTCATTGCTTTACCAGCCAATAGCCATAACTTTGCTGCATTAAAACCGTAGTTACGAAAAGAAATTGGAAGAGAAGACTGCTGAGGTGCAACACTATGTAAAGAGGTAAGTATAGTTTTAGGATCTGACGGAAAGTTGTCTGAAAGCAACGAGTTTCTCAATGGAATTAACACAATATCGTAATTATTACTATTATAATTTACTTGAATACCAATGGAATGGTTTGATTATTATTGCTCAGCTATTGCACATTATTTATGTAAAATACTGCTAGTATACTCATGCATATGCTCCAAACTGCTAGTATACTAGTAAATAAACATTATAGTTCTCCACTAAATATTCTCTGATTCTTATTGGTTTAAATCGATCACGTGACGCGATAATGTTCATCCGAGGAGAGACACTATCAGCTCATAGTGCCCGTCTGAGGAAAATACCCGGATGGATAGTAGAAATTTTTTCTGGAAACAAGCGGAATTATAGAAAATACACCAAGTGCCTTTTTTCTGTTTCCTTTTTCAAATTTTACATTTGACTTTAACGTCGTTCATCTAAAAAAAGTTTAAAAATTCAATATCATGTTTGATCTGGCGCGCGTAAGAAAATTATTGATAAACAATAAAGACAATAGCGTGTTTATGTCTCGTAACTATCGGCTGATAGTTGCCCCTTGGAAGTTTGATGTTCTTAAAACTTGTTTTAAGAACATCTATAACTATGAGTAGTGAGAGCATTATGTCTATTTCACGTACGCTTTACTGATGTGTGATTAGCAAATGTTGCAATTGCTACAGTGATTGGCAATTGATATAACATGGTATAACTACCACATGCTATTCCAACAATGTTTTTGTTTTAGTCTCCAAGACCTAGAAGAAAGACACCAAGTAGAAGCGCATGAGTATTTTAATAGGTATGCAGAATTTTTTCCCGGTAAGAAATGCTAAGATTTAAGCGACAAAAATGTTGGGACATTTTTATTTGCGAGCGTCTTGAAAATGTTGATTTTTCTTTTCCCCAGACTGTGCACACCACAGCACCTACACAACATTGAATTGGAGGGCCAGGATGCATTTCAAATAGAATAAGGGGCTAAATAAAAAAAGTGTCATTTTCTAAGTTTCTCAACTACTTTTGTAGTTCGACGTGTAAAATTAAAGCAAGATAAGGTAATGGACGTAACACTGAGTCACTCAAGATTCACAAGACTCTTTTGCTGAGTTATTATGTACTCGAAGAAAGAGGCCGATTATTGTTGCTTTGAAGTATTTATGAAGCGATTTACTCCTACTTGAATCTTTTGCAGCCGTTATCTTAGCTAAAGAGATAAACTGAAGTGACATAACAATTTGTTCTTTGTGCCCGTACAGATACAAATGCTTAAAAAGAAGGATAGCTGAGCTGGAGACAAGGTATTGTGCAGTTCTTTGTAATAAAATACATATTAGTAAAGGTTGATTTTGTCCTTTTAGGGGTGATCACAAAATTAATGCAGTAAATCTCAAAAGCAAGGTATATATGTATCCTACTATTTTATACTTGTGAGTTCATTGCAAACACCTGTCATTACACGCCATTACAAACATTTCTGTCAAAATGCAATAAATGAAATACATGGCTTTGGATACCATACAAAATAAGAGTGATTAAATACTTTGTTAATCAAAAAGGTAAGGTCTTAAAAAGACAACAACAACAACAACAACTTTATTTGTATCCAATATAATACAATGGTACTAAACAATATAAATCAACTAAAATATAGATGAGTACTAGCTGCCCCAAATAACCATAGGGGCTAGAAAAAAGGGCAGCTTTACTTAGGTGATTTATCTAATGAAATGATTTGGGTCAGAGAGAAAAGAGCCTCAGGTTGATCACGTAAAGAAAATTGCTGTTTGCATTTGTTGGAAACTTTGAAAATTTCACAAAATAATATTAATGGCAGTTGAAGACATGTTACACACATGCATTGTCATAATTCACTGTGAGGAATATAAGAAATATTTAAAAAAATAGAAAACATGTACCGTGTTTCTATCGAGTTTTAGTATAAATCTACTAGCGTTCTATCACGAATGCCGTCCTCTGATTGGCTACGCTACTCACGTTCTATTCTGTGATAGATAGTGAGTAGCGTAGCAGCGTGCACTGGGGGCTGCTTTTTGGTGTTTTCGAAGTGTCTGTGAAGAGAATTTAGATGAAAGTTTTGAACGACTAGTAGATTTATACTAAAACAATAAGATTTTTCGCTCTCGATTTCTATCGCGCGATAGAAATCTCGAGCTCATAATCTAATTGTTAAATAGCAACACGAGTGGAAGTTTTGGAGAACGAGAAATGCTGTGGGACGTGTTTCCACAGCTTTTTCGAGTTCTCCTCCTAAACTTTCACAAGTGTTTCTATGACTCGATGGAACCACGGAGAACATGTTTTCTATTTCTTTTAGAAAACACCGCGACGAGAGAAAGGAAAACGACTTGTTAACTTTGATTTCCAAAATGTAAATCCTCTTTACTCGCGCCATCATTACGTCAATTGCTCGCGCTAGTTCTGTGTCTCCATCGAGTTATAGAAACACAATCTTTAACCAATCAGCGCACGTATGTTTTTATGACTGTTTTCTAAAAGTCGTTTAGAAAAACATACAAGCAAACAACTTTGTTGGAGAGTTCCACTTTTAAGGAACCTGAATAAAGATCACTGAGGACAACGAGCGGTCAATTTTCAGGAAAACGAAAGAACTGAGAAAAACCAAGGATTCTCTTGTACAGGTGTACTTCTTGATCAGCGGTGATATTCTTTGAACCCTAGATGATTTCTTAGACGCCAAAATTACTTTTCTATGAACCCTTTGTTTGCTTTAAGTTTGAATGCGACGAAATCTGAGAAGCAGAAGATGGAAAAAACCTACACAG
>JAHPZR010031891.1:10000-22500 GCA_019787425.1 Platygyra sinensis | reverse complement strand
TACAATTTTCTTTTGAACCGTATAAAACAACCCTTGCTGGGTAACAAGGAGCTTACTACAGTGATTACACTTGATTGTCCTTGACATAGTTGAAACAAAATCGGGGACTTTCGTTTCCATGATGCTATATCTGGTGTCGGCGTTTGACGTGACATTTAGACCTCACTGACTGCAACGAAAAGCGATGGCGCACATGAACAATGTAACGCAATGCAGATCTAAATACCAAACACTTATAATTGATACCCCAATAGATTGTCATAAGCTATAATTTAAGAATAATACAAGAATGTTTTTAGCCTAAAATCGGCAGAAAAATAAGAATATTCAGCCTGGGCCGGAAAAACAACATTCTTATAAAACAAAAAAGAGTGTATGCAGACTTTGACTTCCACCGTCTGAGTTTCCATTTGCAGAGCGAGTGCTTGTGCAAAACGTTTCCCATGAAAATCATGAGAATCACTTGATTTTCATGCGAATGACTGCACAGGTGACATCATATTTTCATACCAATAGTTTCGCACAAAGGCTCGTTTTGCCACAGGGGCAAAAGTAAACTTGGGATTGGACTATTCATCCATGAGCTGCTCAGAGAGCCTTTGATTAATTTTACTTGTGAAATTACAAAATGCCCGTTTTTCCAAAACGCAAGTGACATTATAGCATATTTATTGCTAATTTCACTCGGTACCATTGTGATTACTCTTACAATTATTTTCGCTTAGCTTCCATGCGATTCTTCTACACACGTCACATAGCTGAATATGCCCTAGCTGAAACTAGGAATATCCGAGTCGCGTTCCTCAATTTTCGGATTCCGCGTGTGTCCAAACATGTTTGAAGGACAATTAGCATTTAACATTATAGAATATTTAACATAATATTTTCCACAATGTTATATGCTGGAAATCAAAAGTTGAATTCTTCAACTGCAAAACTCAACCGTCGAATTTAGCTGATGTTTAATTTATTATAACTTGTTTTTTTTTTTCAGCTATGCTTACCTGCTTGAAAGCTATAAAACCCTTCGTAAGAGCTATGACAATGACGTAGAAAGATTGGCTGGGGATGCAGAGTACTTACAATCCAGGTAAATACGAATTATTGCGATATTACTATTACTATTTATTACTATTTTTTATTATTATTAAATGGTGAATTTTATATAAGGGAACGTCTGATTTAAAACAAAAAAAGTGATTTCAGTCGTGTGCGTAAGTGTCATAAAACCCACGCGTAGCATTAAGCAACCGGGACGTTCTTACTCTGTTGATACTAATTTAAATTTTCGGATTTAGATGACTTTTGAGTTTTAGGGTATTTTTCTATTCGGGTCACATGACTGGTCAAAGATGGCTGTGATTTGAAACTTTTGCAGTCTTCAATGGATGAAACCTGTGCAAAAAGCTTTTCCTTAGGAGGTCAGGTTTTGAAAATGTGACGATTAGACGCCTTCCATAGCAACAAATTCATGACGAATCGGTAGTCAAGGAAGACCCCCGTTAAAGATCATTGTAGTTTTAAAACCCTGTTAGCAATTGACCGCCTTCACGCAAACGATGCGCAGGTGAACTCATCATTTTGAAATTTGAAAATATGTTATTCTCAGAAGTGAACGTCGATGAAAGTCTAATAAGGACATGTCGACCAAATTCATTGTTTTATCCTTTTCCGGCGGCATCTTCTAAAGGCGTGGCTATAAACTGGGAATTTATTTAGGAGTCGACATACATACGTAGAATAAGTTTATCTGAAGGGAACACACAGAAATAGTGTAATTTGTCTATTAAGGTTAACAAAGAAGGATGAAGAGCTGCGGGTTACTCGAGAAGAATTGAAAGAAAAGACTGCAAGGTGGGGTACAGTTGTAATACAAGATATGGTACCATGCCATAGAAAATGCAACTAATCAGAATGCAAGGAAGTCATTAGATGATATTGCACCTAACCCCACATAGTGTACTACGCGTATGTCTTGTGTGGGCAAGAACCTCATGCTAGCCCACATATAGAGCACACTCCCATATTGTGTTATCCGTATATATCTATATATGGAATGTCTTATCCATATATGGATATGTGTGGCTACCATGAAGTTCTGACCCTTGTGTGAATACCTCGACACATGTAGTGCAGATGTGTCTGGTACTATCACTTTCGCTCACAGACGGCACAAGTTCACGATGAGTTTTTTTTTTTTTTTTTTTGTAATTTTCGCCTTTTAACAGTCCGGAATATCCCAATATATTAGGACATCCCTGAGGTCACGAAACTCACGTTTCAGCCAATGAGAACGCCTGTTTTGGTTGAAGTGTTGGGTTTCACAACAAACCAAGGGATTCAAGATGGCGGACAAAGAGGGTCGCGAATGCTTTCCAATGCCATGAATGCGGGTCGTCAGGAGGTACACACCTATCTCGAATTGAGTTAAATACTGTCGCAACTATGAAATAAAGGGAAAGTTTGCGTTCGCGTTCCATGTCACAGACAATTCTGCCCGGATAACGATTATCCTCGGACCGAAGGAAGCACTGACCACGGAACGCAATTTAAATATGAGAACTGCGGGCAGAGTTCGACGAGCTGCTGTTATCATTCTTGGAAAGAGACCATAGAATCAATAAACATCTTTACTCTCCATTTTTCTAAGCGCAGAATTGATCGATATGAGAATCAAGACTTAGCCTGCGAACAGGCTCCCGGTTCGGTTGGGTTTAGGGCGAGATAGTCAAGTGTAGTCTAGGGCGAGCGGGACGAGCCGAGAGCGGTCTGGTGAGGAGGGAGTGCGCAGGGGAGCCTGTAGACATTCCATTGATGCCGCCGTTCCATGATACCAGCTCCTGGTATCAAGATCTGATTGGTTGAATCGATGACTGTTGACAGCTCTGAGATAAATAATTGACAGATCTTGACAACTGCTTGTAAATTAGCATAATTCTTGCCGAGACCGTCAACAACGGCTCCCGTGTGCACTGCACAGTTCACTGACGACGAATTTGAAGCAGCTTTGAGCAATTCTTTCCAACATTTTCGTCATATCTCTTGTTTGAAACGTGAGTAGAAGCTATGCCTTGAAACTGTGGCGTAGAAGCGCGATGTTTTCGGAATTCTACAGACTGGTTTCGTGAAGAGCCTAATTTTTCAATTGCTGCCGCGTCTACGATGGTAAACAGTGGTAATTAAAATAGACAGGCCAAACACGACTCCTACGGTTCGTGCCATTTGTTGATTTGCCGTTTATTTTTTGATCTTTCGACCTTTTTGTCGCTTCACTCTTGTTCATGAAAGGCATTTCGTATTGTGTTATAAGGAGAAAACTAGAGCCGTTAGATCGTGCTATGCGGCAAATTTTAAGAAGTCATAGGTTTGCATGATTTCCGCTGTTATCTGCGTGTTGCTTCGTTGAGTTTGACACCTCTATAATTTGCCATGTGTGTTAGAGTATTGTTTTGGCTCATTTCTATTGCAAGATTTGTTTTTTAAGTCTCCAAGTATTTGCTTTTAAGGGCAAAATATGACATTTACCGTGAACGTGTTGCTTACTCGCATTCTATATTATTGTGACGCCGGGCCCGGCTATGATTAGAACTGTTTGCAAGTACAGTAGGTAGATTCTTATCACGGGTGTCATATTTGCCCTCCTACGTTTTCCTTCGTAGCTTTACTTCGAGAAAGCTATAGGCTTGTCTAGAGAAATTCTATTGTTTCTTGCAGCTATCTGATCGAGCTTATGTTCGTGGAGCTCGATGTATAGGTTTATTTCTCCTTTGATTGTTCTGGTGCCACAGGATTTAAATTTAACTCATTACGCGCAAGTCTTGTCGACTGTGTTGCGTGTTGTATATGCCGTTGTTCGGGTTAGTTCTGATTGTAGACCTCTTAAAACTTGCCGCCCAGCACGATCTAACGGCTCTAGTTTTCTCATTTTCTCGTAGGAGTCGTGTTTGGCCTGTCTACTTTATTTGCCATCGGTGCATCAATTACGGTAGACTGTTATAAAAAGCCGATTCATCAGCGCGGGGAAACCCATCAATTTTGACAGGTTTAATTACCTCCTTGACAGATATGTAACAGGCTAATCACCAAGGGGCGGAACGGTACATTGAAAACAATGTCTACAGGCTCCCCCGCGTCCCACTCGCTTCGCTCGCGGAGTCACGATGCTCCGACTCACACTCGCTCGCCGAATTATTTTCCCGACCTCGCTGGGAGCCTGTTCGCAGGCTAATCAAGACTTTACTCTTATAAATCTGGGGATTATCGGGCCGAAATCGGCAGGACGCGCGCGTTCTTTGTTGCCGGCAGAAAAAAAAAATTAGATGTCCAAAATGTTATACGTTTTCCCTAAATCGAGGAAATGAAATCATTATTTAAAACAGAATTTTCAATAACGCATACGGGTGAGAAATTCTTGTTGTGCTATACAAAGTATACTAAGGTAGCAAAATGCATGGATAGTTAAAATCTGTTAATATATTCTTCGTAAATCTTAAATTTCTCCATTTTGGTATTTATTTCAAATATTCCTTGTAACTATTTGTTGCTGTGCTAAAATATATCACATCTGATTTCCACATTTAGAATTATGAAAGCTTACGTATCATTGCCGACTTTAAGCAAGTTATTTACTGAAAAATATCAAAATATAATTCCTGGACAGGTTGGCAAGGGATTATTCACAATCTATCCACATTTCTCCAGGATTTACTATGTATTTATTTAAAATAACATACAAAACAACTTCAGTCTTGAAAGAAAAATCAATTTTATTTTATTCACTCTTAAGGCACACATGTCCAATACTCTCAACCTTGAGTTTGCCTCTTGGAAGAATGCAGGACCTGAAACAAATCACAAGTGCTTAGAAGATTATTACACTGATTACAGATGTCAATATTATTACAAATGTATTTTTCATTTTAAAGTATGAATCTGTTTTGCCTACAGTTACCACATTAGTCTCACTAAATAAGAGACTGCCCTCAAGTGGTATGACTGACTCTTATGTTTTCTCTTTTTTATTACGTATTCGTAACCAAACTGATATGTTGCCTGTTGACCACTAATGCTTTGCATTAGTTTCGCAATTAGTAATGTGCAACAATAATAATAATGAGCTTTATTTAACCAGGGAGCACCTTCAGCAATCTGTTCTCCCAGGTGTCCCTGACACAAATAAATAAATAAATAAATAAATAAATAAATAAATAAATAAATAAATAAATAAATAAATAAATAAATAAATAAACAAACAAACACTCGGCAATAAACCCTTGTAGCTTTTCAGTCTTCATAATGATTATTGTGCAAAAAATACTACTTTCTGGTACAATCAAGCTTCATGAGGAGGCAAAAAGAATAAACACCTACAGTGAACAGCTGCAGTGTGTATAGCTCTCAAAAAATGCCAAAAAAGAGTAAAAGGTCCCCTATAAACCTTAACTTACATGTCTGCATGGCCCTCCACGTCTGATAAATGAGTACATACAATGTCCCTCTATCCCGGGCGAAGGGGGGGGGGGGGGGGAGGTACTCCCTTTTATGGGCTATATAGGTACGCACGACCCCAAAGGGTATGGTTTTTCAGCTGTTTTGGTCATAAATAGGGTATCAGTTTTAGCCTAAGTTTTTCAGGGTTATCAATTGCAGCCTTTCCCATTCAAAGTCATCCTACCTTGTTTTTTCCTGTTTAAATATTATATCTTTGGTGTTTTTCTTCCTTGAAGAACTATTGCTTCAAGGTTTGTTTTGATGTCAAGGCAATGAACCACAGCTCATTTCAGTGATGATAACTCAAATTCAGCTGGACTTGGTTCAAGATGTCTTTTTTAATCTAACTTAAGTTATATGTATTTTTGTATTCTTGTTGTGACTGCATCTTGAATAAAGAATTCATGTGCTTTCCTTTCCTGGCTTTTGCGGATAGCCTGCCTGGTTCAGATTTCAGGTGAGATTCACACACACAGTACAACTTTCACTGTGCGGATCTGATAACATGTATTGACAAGGGTCACAATTTTTATCTTGCCTTCAAGATACTCTTTTCCCACAAATTAGTTGGGACTTGAAAAAATAAAACATGGATGAACATTTGGCGAATCAACCAAAACAGGCACTTGCCAAGCTTTATCCATTTCACTGATGCTTCCACTTTGCACTTAATTTAATCAAGTTAATCAACCGCTCAATCTGTGGTACGCTTAAGACAGAGTACCAGACAAGCCACCTATTATTACATTTAAGTAATAAAATTATCTTAAAAAATACCATGTATGGACCAATGATTGGGTAAAATAAAATGTAAAGTTAAAGAAAAAAATCTACATTAAACTTATCATAATAGGAGGCAAGACTGCGACTACTCTGTCGTAGCGGAATACAGATTGAAGCAGGTATGATAACTTGATTAAATTAAGTGCAAAGTGGAAGCATCAGTGAAATGGATAAAGCTTGGCAAGTGCCTGTTTTGGTTGATTCGCCAAATGTTCATCCATGTTTTATTTTTTCAAGTCCCAACTAATTTGTGGGAAAAGAGTATCTTGAAGGCAAGATAAAAATTGTGACCCTTGTCAATACATGTTATCAGATCCGCACAGTGAAAGTTGTACTGTGTGTGTGAATCTCACCTGAAATCTGAACCAGGCAGGCTATCCGCAAAAGCCAGGAAAGGAAAGCACATGAATTCTTTATTCAAGATGCAGTCACAACAAGAATACAAAAATACATATAACTTAAGTTAGATTAAAAAAGACATCTTGAACCAAGTCCAGCTGAATTTGAGTTATCATCACTGAAATGAGCTGTGGTTCATTGCCTTGACATCAAAACAAACCTTGAAGCAATAGTTCTTCAAGGAAGAAAAACACCAAAGATATAATATTTAAACAGGAAAAAACAAGGTAGGATGACTTTGAATGGGAAAGGCTGCAATTGATAACCCTGAAAAACTTAGGCTAAAACTGATACCCTATTTATGACCAAAACAGCTGAAAAACCATACCCTTTGGGGTCGTGCGTACCTATATAGCCCATAAAAGGGAGTACCTCCCCCCCCCCCCCCCTTCGCCCGGGATAGAGGGACATTGTATGTACTCATTTATCAGACGTGGAGGGCCATGCAGACATGTAAGTTAAGGTTTATAGGGGACCTTTTACTCTTTTTTGGCATTTTTTGAGAGCTATACACACTGCAGCTGTTCACTGTAGGTGTTTATTCTTTTTGCCTCCTCATGAAGCTTGATTGTACCAGAAAGTAGTATTTTTTGCACAATAATCATTATGAAGACTGAAAAGCTACAAGGGTTTATTGCCGAGTGTTTGTTTGTTTATTTATTTATTTATTTATTTATTTATTTATTTATTTATTTATTTATTTATTTATTTATTTATTTATTTATTTGTGTCAGGGACACCTGGGAGAACAGATTGCTGAAGGTGCTCCCTGGTTAAATAAAGCTCATTATTATTATTGTTGCACATTACTAATTGCGAAACTAATGCAAAGCATTAGTGGTCAACAGGCAACATATCAGTTTGGTTACGAATACGTAATAAAAAAGAGAAAACATAAGAGTCAGTCATACCACTTGAGGGCAGTCTCTTATTTAGTGAGACTAATGTGGTAACTGTAGGCAAAACAGATTCATACTTTAAAATGAAAAATACATTTGTAATAATATTGACATCTGTAATCAGTGTAATAATCTTCTAAGCACTTGTGATTTGTTTCAGGTCCTGCATTCTTCCAAGAGGCAAACTCAAGGTTGAGAGTATTGGACATGTGTGCCTTAAGAGTGAATAAAATAAAATTGATTTTTCTTTCAAGACTGAAGTTGTTTTGTATGTTATTTTAAATAAATACATAGTAAATCCTGGAGAAATGTGGATAGATTGTGAATAATCCCTTGCCAACCTGTCCAGGAATTATATTTTGATATTTTTCAGTAAATAACTTGCTTAAAGTCGGCAATGATACGTAAGCTTTCATAATTCTAAATGTGGAAATCAGATGTGATATATTTTAGCACAGCAACAAATAGTTACAAGGAATATTTGAAATAAATACCAAAATGGAGAAATTTAAGATTTACGAAGAATATATTAACAGATTTTAACTATCCATGCATTTTGCTACCTTAGTATACTTTGTATAGCACAACAAGAATTTCTCACCCGTATGCGTTATTGAAAATTCTGTTTTAAATAATGATTTCATTTCCTCGATTTAGGGAAAACGTATAACATTTTGGACATCTAATTTTTTTTTTCTGCCGGCAACAAAGAACGCGCGCGTCCTGCCGATTTCGGCCCGATAATCCCCAGATTTATAAGAGTAAAGTCTTGATTAGCCTGCGAACAGGCTCCCAGCGAGGTCGGGAAAATAATTCGGCGAGCGAGTGTGAGTCGGAGCATCGTGACTCCGCGAGCGAAGCGAGTGGGACGCGGGGGAGCCTGTAGACATTGTTTTCAATGTACCGTTCCGCCCCTTGGTGATTAGCCTGTTACATATCTGTCAAGGAGGTAATTAAACCTGTCAAAATTGATGGGTTTCCCCGCGCTGATGAATCGGCTTTTTATAACAGTCTACCGTAATTGATGCACCGATGGCAAATAAAGTAGACAGGCCAAACACGACTCCTACGAGAAAATGAGAAAACTAGAGCCGTTAGATCGTGCTGGGCGGCAAGTTTTAAGAGGTCTACAATCAGAACTAACCCGAACAACGGCATATACAACACGCAACACAGTCGACAAGACTTGCGCGTAATGAGTTAAATTTAAATCCTGTGGCACCAGAACAATCAAAGGAGAAATAAACCTATACATCGAGCTCCACGAACATAAGCTCGATCAGATAGCTGCAAGAAACAATAGAATTTCTCTAGACAAGCCTATAGCTTTCTCGAAGTAAAGCTACGAAGGAAAACGTAGGAGGGCAAATATGACACCCGTGATAAGAATCTACCTACTGTACTTGCAAACAGTTCTAATCATAGCCGGGCCCGGCGTCACAATAATATAGAATGCGAGTAAGCAACACGTTCACGGTAAATGTCATATTTTGCCCTTAAAAGCAAATACTTGGAGACTTAAAAAACAAATCTTGCAATAGAAATGAGCCAAAACAATACTCTAACACACATGGCAAATTATAGAGGTGTCAAACTCAACGAAGCAACACGCAGATAACAGCGGAAATCATGCAAACCTATGACTTCTTAAAATTTGCCGCATAGCACGATCTAACGGCTCTAGTTTTCTCCTTATAACACAATACGAAATGCCTTTCATGAACAAGAGTGAAGCGACAAAAAGGTCGAAAGATCAAAAAATAAACGGCAAATCAACAAATGGCACGAACCGTAGGAGTCGTGTTTGGCCTGTCTATTTTAATTACCACTGTTTACCATCGTAGACGCGGCAGCAATTGAAAAATTAGGCTCTTCACGAAACCAGTCTGTAGAATTCCGAAAACATCGCGCTTCTACGCCACAGTTTCAAGGCATAGCTTCTACTCACGTTTCAAACAAGAGATATGACGAAAATGTTGGAAAGAATTGCTCAAAGCTGCTTCAAATTCGTCGTCAGTGAACTGTGCAGTGCACACGGGAGCCGTTGTTGACGGTCTCGGCAAGAATTATGCTAATTTACAAGCAGTTGTCAAGATCTGTCAATTATTTATCTCAGAGCTGTCAACAGTCATCGATTCAACCAATCAGATCTTGATACCAGGAGCTGGTATCATGGAACGGCGGCATCAATGGAATGTCTACAGGCTCCCCTGCGCACTCCCTCCTCACCAGACCGCTCTCGGCTCGTCCCGCTCGCCCTAGACTACACTTGACTATCTCGCCCTAAACCCAACCGAACCGGGAGCCTGTTCGCAGGCTAAGTCTTGATTCTCATATCGATCAATTCTGCGCTTAGAAAAATGGAGAGTAAAGATGTTTATTGATTCTATGGTCTCTTTCCAAGAATGATAACAGCAGCTCGTCGAACTCTGCCCGCAGTTCTCATATTTAAATTGCGTTCCGTGGTCAGTGCTTCCTTCGGTCCGAGGATAATCGTTATCCGGGCAGAATTGTCTGTGACATGGAACGCGAACGCAAACTTTCCCTTTATTTCATAGTTGCGACAGTATTTAACTCAATTCGAGATAGGTGTGTACCTCCTGACGACCCGCATTCATGGCATTGGAAAGCATTCGCGACCCTCTTTGTCCGCCATCTTGAATCCCTTGGTTTGTTGTGAAACCCAACACTTCAACCAAAACAGGCGTTCTCATTGGCTGAAACGTGAGTTTCGTGACCTCAGGGATGTCCTAATATATTGGGATATTCCGGACTGTTAAAAGGCGAAAATTACAAAAAAAAAAAAAAAAAAACTCATCGTGAACTTGTGCCGTCTGTGAGCGAAAGTGATAGTACCAGACACATCTGCACTACATGTGTCGAGGTATTCACACAAGGGTCAGAACTTCATGGTAGCCACACATATCCATATATGGATAAGACATTCCATATATAGATATATACGGATAACACAATATGGGAGTGTGCTCTATATGTGGGCTAGCATGAGGTTCTTGCCCACACAAGACATACGCGTAGTACACTATGTGGGGTTAGGTGCAATATCATCTAATGACTTCCTTGCATTCTGATTAGTTGCATTTTCTATGGCATGGTACCATATCTTGTATTACAACTGTACCCCACCTTGCAGTCTTTTCTTTCAATTCTTCTCGAGTAACCCGCAGCTCTTCATCCTTCTTTGTTAACCTTAATAGACAAATTACACTATTTCTGTGTGTTCCCTTCAGATAAACTTATTCTACGTATGTATGTCGACTCCTAAATAAATTCCCAGTTTATAGCCACGCCTTTAGAAGATGCCGCCGGAAAAGGATAAAACAATGAATTTGGTCGACATGTCCTTATTAGACTTTCATCGACGTTCACTTCTGAGAATAACATATTTTCAAATTTCAAAATGATGAGTTCACCTGCGCATCGTTTGCGTGAAGGCGGTCAATTGCTAACAGGGTTTTAAAACTACAATGATCTTTAACGGGGGTCTTCCTTGACTACCGATTCGTCATGAATTTGTTGCTATGGAAGGCGTCTAATCGTCACATTTTCAAAACCTGACCTCCTAAGGAAAAGCTTTTTGCACAGGTTTCATCCATTGAAGACTGCAAAAGTTTCAAATCACAGCCATCTTTGACCAGTCATGTGACCCGAATAGAAAAATACCCTAAAACTCAAAAGTCATCTAAATCCGAAAATTTAAATTAGTATCAACAGAGTAAGAACGTCCCGGTTGCTTAATGCTACGCGTGGGTTTTATGACACTTACGCACACGACTGAAATCACTTTTTTTGTTTTAAATCAGACGTTCCCTTATATAAAATTCACCATTTAATAATAATAAAAAATAGTAATAAATAGTAATAGTAATATCGCAATAATTCGTATTTACCTGGATTGTAAGTACTCTGCATCCCCAGCCAATCTTTCTACGTCATTGTCATAGCTCTTACGAAGGGTTTTATAGCTTTCAAGCAGGTAAGCATAGCTGAAAAAAAAAAACAAGTTATAATAAATTAAACATCAGCTAAATTCGACGGTTGAGTTTTGCAGTTGAAGAATTCAACTTTTGATTTCCAGCATATAACATTGTGGAAAATATTATGTTAAATATTCTATAATGTTAAATGCTAATTGTCCTTCAAACATGTTTGGACACACGCGGAATCCGAAAATTGAGGAACGCGACTCGGATATTCCTAGTTTCAGCTAGGGCATATTCAGCTATGTGACGTGTGTAGAAGAATCGCATGGAAGCTAAGCGAAAATAATTGTAAGAGTAATCACAATGGTACCGAGTGAAATTAGCAATAAATATGCTATAATGTCACTTGCGTTTTGGAAAAACGGGCATTTTGTAATTTCACAAGTAAAATTAATCAAAGGCTCTCTGAGCAGCTCATGGATGAATAGTCCAATCCCAAGTTTACTTTTGCCCCTGTGGCAAAACGAGCCTTTGTGCGAAACTATTGGTATGAAAATATGATGTCACCTGTGCAGTCATTCGCATGAAAATCAAGTGATTCTCATGATTTTCATGGGAAACGTTTTGCACAAGCACTCGCTCTGCAAATGGAAACTCAGACGGTGGAAGTCAAAGTCTGCATACACTCTTTTTTGTTTTATAAGAATGTTGTTTTTCCGGCCCAGGCTGAATATTCTTATTTTTCTGCCGATTTTAGGCTAAAAACATTCTTGTATTATTCTTAAATTATAGCTTATGACAATCTATTGGGGTATCAATTATAAGTGTTTGGTATTTAGATCTGCATTGCGTTACATTGTTCATGTGCGCCATCGCTTTTCGTTGCAGTCAGTGAGGTCTAAATGTCACGTCAAACGCCGACACCAGATATAGCATCATGGAAACGAAAGTCCCCGATTTTGTTTCAACTATGTCAAGGACAATC
>JAHPZR010031891.1:0-5000 GCA_019787425.1 Platygyra sinensis | reverse complement strand
AAACGATTAATCAACGTTCAACAGACCTTTTTAAACAATCATCCAACTGCTTCTGCTTATATTTTAAGTTTGCTGTGTAGGTTTTTTCCATCTTCTGCTTCTCAGATTTCGTCGCATTCAAACTTAAAGCAAACAAAGGGTTCATAGAAAAGTAATTTTGGCGTCTAAGAAATCATCTAGGGTTCAAAGAATATCACCGCTGATCAAGAAGTACACCTGTACAAGAGAATCCTTGGTTTTTCTCAGTTCTTTCGTTTTCCTGAAAATTGACCGCTCGTTGTCCTCAGTGATCTTTATTCAGGTTCCTTAAAAGTGGAACTCTCCAACAAAGTTGTTTGCTTGTATGTTTTTCTAAACGACTTTTAGAAAACAGTCATAAAAACATACGTGCGCTGATTGGTTAAAGATTGTGTTTCTATAACTCGATGGAGACACAGAACTAGCGCGAGCAATTGACGTAATGATGGCGCGAGTAAAGAGGATTTACATTTTGGAAATCAAAGTTAACAAGTCGTTTTCCTTTCTCTCGTCGCGGTGTTTTCTAAAAGAAATAGAAAACATGTTCTCCGTGGTTCCATCGAGTCATAGAAACACTTGTGAAAGTTTAGGAGGAGAACTCGAAAAAGCTGTGGAAACACGTCCCACAGCATTTCTCGTTCTCCAAAACTTCCACTCGTGTTGCTATTTAACAATTAGATTATGAGCTCGAGATTTCTATCGCGCGATAGAAATCGAGAGCGAAAAATCTTATTGTTTTAGTATAAATCTACTAGTCGTTCAAAACTTTCATCTAAATTCTCTTCACAGACACTTCGAAAACACCAAAAAGCAGCCCCCAGTGCACGCTGCTACGCTACTCACTATCTATCACAGAATAGAACGTGAGTAGCGTAGCCAATCAGAGGACGGCATTCGTGATAGAACGCTAGTAGATTTATACTAAAACTCGATAGAAACACGGTACATGTTTTCTATTTTTTTAAATATTTCTTATATTCCTCACAGTGAATTATGACAATGCATGTGTGTAACATGTCTTCAACTGCCATTAATATTATTTTGTGAAATTTTCAAAGTTTCCAACAAATGCAAACAGCAATTTTCTTTACGTGATCAACCTGAGGCTCTTTTCTCTCTGACCCAAATCATTTCATTAGATAAATCACCTAAGTAAAGCTGCCCTTTTTTCTAGCCCCTATGGTTATTTGGGGCAGCTAGTACTCATCTATATTTTAGTTGATTTATATTGTTTAGTACCATTGTATTATATTGGATACAAATAAAGTTGTTGTTGTTGTTGTTGTCTTTTTAAGACCTTACCTTTTTGATTAACAAAGTATTTAATCACTCTTATTTTGTATGGTATCCAAAGCCATGTATTTCATTTATTGCATTTTGACAGAAATGTTTGTAATGGCGTGTAATGACAGGTGTTTGCAATGAACTCACAAGTATAAAATAGTAGGATACATATATACCTTGCTTTTGAGATTTACTGCATTAATTTTGTGATCACCCCTAAAAGGACAAAATCAACCTTTACTAATATGTATTTTATTACAAAGAACTGCACAATACCTTGTCTCCAGCTCAGCTATCCTTCTTTTTAAGCATTTGTATCTGTACGGGCACAAAGAACAAATTGTTATGTCACTTCAGTTTATCTCTTTAGCTAAGATAACGGCTGCAAAAGATTCAAGTAGGAGTAAATCGCTTCATAAATACTTCAAAGCAACAATAATCGGCCTCTTTCTTCGAGTACATAATAACTCAGCAAAAGAGTCTTGTGAATCTTGAGTGACTCAGTGTTACGTCCATTACCTTATCTTGCTTTAATTTTACACGTCGAACTACAAAAGTAGTTGAGAAACTTAGAAAATGACACTTTTTTTATTTAGCCCCTTATTCTATTTGAAATGCATCCTGGCCCTCCAATTCAATGTTGTGTAGGTGCTGTGGTGTGCACAGTCTGGGGAAAAGAAAAATCAACATTTTCAAGACGCTCGCAAATAAAAATGTCCCAACATTTTTGTCGCTTAAATCTTAGCATTTCTTACCGGGAAAAAATTCTGCATACCTATTAAAATACTCATGCGCTTCTACTTGGTGTCTTTCTTCTAGGTCTTGGAGACTAAAACAAAAACATTGTTGGAATAGCATGTGGTAGTTATACCATGTTATATCAATTGCCAATCACTGTAGCAATTGCAACATTTGCTAATCACACATCAGTAAAGCGTACGTGAAATAGACATAATGCTCTCACTACTCATAGTTATAGATGTTCTTAAAACAAGTTTTAAGAACATCAAACTTCCAAGGGGCAACTATCAGCCGATAGTTACGAGACATAAACACGCTATTGTCTTTATTGTTTATCAATAATTTTCTTACGCGCGCCAGATCAAACATGATATTGAATTTTTAAACTTTTTTTAGATGAACGACGTTAAAGTCAAATGTAAAATTTGAAAAAGGAAACAGAAAAAAGGCACTTGGTGTATTTTCTATAATTCCGCTTGTTTCCAGAAAAAATTTCTACTATCCATCCGGGTATTTTCCTCAGACGGGCACTATGAGCTGATAGTGTCTCTCCTCGGATGAACATTATCGCGTCACGTGATCGATTTAAACCAATAAGAATCAGAGAATATTTAGTGGAGAACTATAATGTTTATTTACTAGTATACTAGCAGTTTGGAGCATATGCATGAGTATACTAGCAGTATTTTACATAAATAATGTGCAATAGCTGAGCAATAATAATCAAACCATTCCATTGGTATTCAAGTAAATTATAATAGTAATAATTACGATATTGTGTTAATTCCATTGAGAAACTCGTTGCTTTCAGACAACTTTCCGTCAGATCCTAAAACTATACTTACCTCTTTACATAGTGTTGCACCTCAGCAGTCTTCTCTTCCAATTTCTTTTCGTAACTACGGTTTTAATGCAGCAAAGTTATGGCTATTGGCTGGTAAAGCAATGACTTATTAGACATTTGATCATGAACAATTAAAAGAATAGGCAATTGCAGAAAAGTGAGAGGACTGGGAAAGAGTATGGTTTTCCGTTTACTTAAATATTTAATTAAATGGAAGATCAACTAAAATAGTTTGAGAGTCTTAACCAAGAATAAAAGTATTTGGAGGAGGAAAATGGCAAAACGGTAGCTCTTCAAATATCACCTAAAATTAAGAGTTTGTATGGATTGGGTAGACAAGCCACAAAATTATAAGGATTTGTATGGAATTTTGCAACTTTTGCGAGTTTCCCATTTGAACAATTTTCCGCTGAAAACTCTTAAACTTGGCTGGGTAGCTTTTCATTTAGTAGCACTTCAGTTGAAATGTTTAGATTTTCAATCTAATCAATATAAGAAACCCGTCCCAGTTCTCTCACGTTTCTGCAATTGGCTATGGTTTTTATAGCTTACTGCTAAAGAGGCGTAAGCTACTATGTACCCGTTTGAGTGAGTGAGTGAGTGAGTGAGTGAGTGAGAGATTATAAGTAACAATAGAATCCGAGCACACAACGAACTCTGTCGATTTTGACACGATATTTCCCGATCTTAACTCCATTTTTTTTTGGAACCTCGTCGGTTCTTACTCGGAATTAGCACGTGACCAGACGAAAAATCTTCGATTTGCATGTGCTCCCAAAGCTCTTGAGTGGTTTGAGACACTGCCAACTGTGGAAGATCACGCACATTTTGTAGTAAAATTCAATCTGTTTATTGCAGTCATTTAGATTCTGTTTTACAACTTTTGATTAAAAAACTGCTCTCATTGCTTTTGTTCTATATTTGTTGGGTTCAAAGATTCGCTTCGTTCGTTTCAGTTTTACTTGGCAAAGCAATTTTTTCGGTTTCACTTTGTGGTTCTGTTTAATAGCTCGGTTCCCACGAAAAATCTTTGTTTCGGTTATCAAGCTGTCATATCGCTCCCACATGATACGACACTGTAGTACGCCAGCTTTGTTTTAGGATCAAGGAAAACAGATAAGATTACTGTTTCTTTATCTATTGTGCTGCTAGAGCACGTATTTGTTTTGTGGTTCATTGAGACAGAATGAATTATCGGGTCTTCGCATTGCCTCGCTTTCTTTTTTGTTTCGCTTTCTTCTGTAGCCTGCCGAGGTCATTTTTTTCATCTAAATCTCCTAAGAAAAATTCGACAAAGATGTTCCCATTTAATTTTCAGCTATCATGGATTTTTTTTGACTGAAACGTCGGTTTGTCTTCCTTTGTAAAGAGAGGTCACAAACAGAATCCTAATTAATTCTGGTTTCATTCGATTTTGCTGAGATTTTAACATACTGCCGATGTGTGGTAGGTATTAACGCTAAAGAGATACATCGCTTCGAAGTCAGGGTTTTGAAAAAAAATTTCTTTGAAAAGGAGTTCGGCGTGCCTTTGTAATCAGAGATTTTTGTTGCCCCTGTATGTTAATTTAGATATGATCCCAGCTGAATTTCCAGCGAAAAACTAGAGTCTTCAGGTGTATTTTCCACACTCCGCATTTGCCACACTCCGCTTTTTCCACACTCCTTCATTTTCCACACGCCGCATTTGCCACACCCCGCTTTCTCCACACTCTCATTTTCCACACTCCGTATTTTCCACACTCCTCATTTTCCACACTCCGCACGTGCGCACTCCGCACTCCGCATAATCCACCGAACCGTAATTTCTAGTGTCCGCTGTTTCTAGGCGGTTAAACACGCTATTGTAGGTAATAGAAGGCCGCGGCAGTAAGCTACATGCAGTCATCGACTGTCTATTTTTAACAATGTTTAAACAGAAAGCGAACCATGTACTGACCTTTCTTTCAGGCTTTTAATCTCAAGTTCTAAATGTTGGTTCTTGCAAATAATCAACAGTAGAGGGGGAAAGCTAATGCAGACTTCATTCACAATATCCGCCACGATGGTGTTGATATTATTGATAATATTGTTGATATATATATAATGATGAATGTGAAAATTAGCAATGAGAT
>JAHPZR010031890.1:5000-19901 GCA_019787425.1 Platygyra sinensis | reverse complement strand
TGCTTTGAAGTATTTATGAAGCGATTTACTCCTACTTGAATCTTTTGCAGCCGTTATCTTAGCTAAAGAGATAAACTGAAGTGACATAGCAATTTGTTCTTTGTGCCCGTACAGATACAAATGCTTAAAAAGAAGGATAGCTGAGCTGGAGACAAGGTATTGTGCAGTTCCTTGTAATAAAATACATATTAGTAAAGGTTGATTTTGTCCTTTTAGGGGTGATCACAAAGTTAATGCAGTAAATCTCAAAAGCAAGGTATATATGTATCCTACTATTTTATACTTGTGAGTTCATTGCAAACACCTGTCATTACACACCGTTACAAACATTTCTGTCAAAATGCAATAAATGAAATACATGGCTTTGGATACAATACAAAATAAGAGTGATTAAATACTTTGTTAATCAAAAAAGGTAAGGTCTTTAAAAGACAACAACAACAACAACAACAACAACAACTTTATTTGTACCCAATATAATACAATGGCACTAAACAATATAAGTCAACAAAAATATAGATGAGTACTAGCTGCCCAAAATAACCATAGGGGCTAGAAAAAAAGGGCAGCTATACTTAGGTGACTTATCTAATGAAATGATTTGGGTCAGAAGAGAAAATTTCACAAAATAATATTAATGGCAGTTGATCTCCTAAGACATGTTACACACATGCATTGTCATAATTCACTGTAAGGAATATAAGAAATATTAAAAAAAAAAAAATAGAAAACATGTACCGTGTTTCTATCGAGTTTTAGTATAAATCTACTAGCGTTCTATCACGAATGCCGTCCTCTGATTGGCTACGCTACTCACGTTCTATTCTGTGATAGATAGTAAGTAGCGTAGCAGCGTGCACTGGGGGCTGCTTTTTCGTGTTTTCGAGGTGTCTGTGAAGAGAATTTAGATGAAAGTTTTGAACGACTAGTAGTTATATACTAAAACAATAAGATTTTTCGCTCTCGATTTCTATCGCGCGATAGTTGATTCGGGCTGCGCCCTCGTCAACAATCACGCGATAGAAATCTCGAGCTCATAAACTAATTGTTAAATAGCAACACGAGTGGAAGTTTTGGAGAACGAGAAATGCTGTGGGACGTGTTTCCACAGCTTTTTCGAGTTCTCTTCCTAAACTTTCACGAGTGTTTCTATAACTCGATAGAAACACGGAGAACATGTTTTCTATTTCTTTTAGAAAACACCGCGACGAGAGAAAGGAAAACGACTTGTTAACTTTGATTTCCAAAATGTAAATCCTCTTTACTCGCGCCATCATTATGTCAATTGCTCGTGCTAGTTCTGTGTCTCCATCGAGTTATAGAAACACGATCTTTAACCAATCAGCGCACGTATGTTCTTATGACTGTTTTCTAAAGTCGTTTAGAAAAACAAACAAGCAAACAAATAAACAAACAACTTTGTTGGAGAGTTCCACTTTTAAGGAACCTGAATAAAGATCACTGAGGACAACGAGCGGTCAATTTTCAGGAAAACGAAAGAACTGAGAAAAACCAAGGATTCTCTTGTACAGGTGTACTTCTTGATCAGCGGTGATATTCTTTGAACCCTAGATGATTTCTTAGACGCCAAAGTATAACGGTTTAAAGTTACTTTTCTATGAACCCTTTGTTTGCTTTAAGTTTGAATGCGACGAAATCTGAGAAGCAGAAGATGGAAAAAACCTACACAGCAAACTTAAAATATAAGCAGAAGCAGTTGGATGATTGTTTAAAAAGGTCTGTTCAAAGTTGATTAATCGTTTGTAAATAGCAAGCGTCATATACGCTCAAGGGTTATGTAATGGCTTGTTAACGTACTTAATGGCGCAGACAAGTCGAGTGGGATACATGTATCCACCGTTTCCACATTAAAATGAGGATGAGACATTAGAAAACGCTTATCCACTGGACGTACGTTCAGCTACAATAGTGAATATTGGTAGCTTTTTTATACCAAAGAATCTCACTTTCTCTAGGAACGCATGTAGAAAACCACATGCGAAGCGTTTTTGATATTCATTTTCCCACTGCAGAGTCAGATAAGACACCAGTTTCAACATATTAAGACTCTTGCATGTAACAGCAAGATATAGCCATATTTCGGAGTATAATGGACAAGAATTGAGTGGAAAAGTATGTGATGAAACATTTATGAGGGTGGGGACAGGAGTTTTCGTGTAACTGCACTAGATACGCCACTGACTGTTATCGAGGCAGAGCAATCTTTCCAGGAAGAGAGGTGAGCTGTATTCTGCTCGGATTGAAACCAAGGTGAGCCGTGCATTTCGTTCTGAGATGTGCAATGCAGGTAATTTGTTCAAAACCAAGGCTTGTTTTTAGGCAAGGAGTAGGCATAACTTGAACAGATGTATGATCGATTTCTTTTAAACATTTCAGGTTATCAGAAGAACAGACGAAGTCTGGAAGACTCGATCACAATCTAAAACACTACATGTCCAGGTATTGTGGTTGAGTTATAATGTCAAACGCTTGAAGACATCGATTCGCCACTTGTCCCGTTCGCGATATGGTGAAAATCTAAAAACACTGATAAAAGTGCTTAATTTTTTTTAAAATTATATTTCTTGCTTCAAAGTCCTCCCTCTCAATTGTAAGTAAAAGCTCACTATCGGTTGATTATTAATGCAAAATTAATAACTTTGTACTCTACATCGCTATGAGGAGGCGATTTCTATAACCAAGAAGTAAAGTCGAACCCAGGATCATTGCATTTTTTCGTCCACTTCTTAAAATAGATTTCTTAAGTATTACTGTGCTTCGAGTTTGTTACAGCTTAAGTTGTTCACGTGATACGTTGTATTTCTTTAAAAACTTATTAGGTTCTCTAATGAAGAGTGCAAGTCTAAAAGACTTGACGGTGAACTACGCGACTGTTCTGAGAGGTACAATATGTTATAATATATTGCACTAGTGATATATGTAAGACACTAAATATCCTTTTATTTGTATTTAGCAATTATTGAATGAAGCTGAGTACGATATGAGGAATTCAGCAGATAACCGAGCGTGTTATCCACAGAGGTCGAAGGCCGAGGTGGATAACACCCTCCGAGATTTGCACAATTCCTCTCCGAGAATTCAATAATTGCTTTATTATTCATTCAAAATATTTCCCAGTTCTTAAAGGAGTTTCGCCATTTCGCTCTTTGTTTTCCCGCTCACCAAACATAAGAAAACCTTGTCCCCAGGTTTTCTCGGTCAACGGTTCAATAATCTGTAGCGGGCTGCACTTTTGACGTCATTGATTCAATATTTGGTCAATAGCAACTGGTTATGGTGAATTATACGTGTGGTTTTAACCAATCAGAAACGAATAAATATTTAGATTGAATATTAATATCTATTATTATATGCCAAGATAGGCTTCAGGTAAATCCGAGCGTTCTGATTGGTTCTTTCTTGGTCGGGATTTCGCCATACAGACCGTTTCCATGGAAACGGTCATAAGCTGTGTTTTTTTTTCTGTTTTCGAAAGCCGGCAAATTCAAAATTTGCAGCGAAAACTACGAAAAGAAAACCGGTAAATACTCTCATTCTTCGCAGAGAAACTACCTAAAAGATTGATATTTTACAGAGCTTACGATAAGAACGAGGAAGACGAATTTTCACGAAGCGAATTTTTTTACCCTGAAGATCTGGAAACGTCTGTAGAGACTGAATCAGGCATCGGCGAAAGTCAGAAGGCCATTGACGATTTTATAAAGAAGCAAAAATGTGCAAACACAAATAAGAAGATAGCTACTGATCTGAAAACTCTTCTCCACTAATTGTAAGGTAACGGTATGACAAATGAGAGTGTTAAAACCCTACCTGGGAAGGAGCTTGACCACTTCTTGTCCACTGAAATATTTTTTTATGAAGAAATGCAGGAAACACGGATAAGAGTACAAGCCCGCAACAATTTCCAATTTTCAGCGCAGAATTGTCCAGAGTGAAAAGAAGCGTCGAACTGTTATCGAGAGAGACGGAGGATTGACCCCAAGACTGCCTCTTCATTAGCTGTGTATATGTTTGAATGATTTCACAGCAATCAACTTCGACATTTCTTCATCCATATTTTGTGATGCGCAAGTTAAAATAGCAGGACCCCAATGATAACAGTACTCTGTACTGAAGGGTTATCCTGGTTAAATATTCACTTTATTATTATTATTAAATATTCCATGCAGGAAATTCCGGTGAATAGAAGGGTTGTTGTATTTTGCACGAACTATCTTTTAAAGCCCACCAAAACAACCTACTATACCCCATAACAATTTAAATTGATTTCCCTCGATAAAGCTTCAAATATATTCATCGTACAGTTCATTAGGTAACTGTTGACATACTTAATACAGTTCTCCCCTTCGGCAGCATTACGCCACTTCTGTTGAATTTAATTTGATAAGATGTTCTAAGGAATATCATAATTTAAAAGCAATAAGCGCAGAGGCATGAATTGAAATTTAGCGTAAATAATGCTGGTACGATATTTGTTTTGAAATCCAATGTGTTGTGGCAAATGATTTCCTGGCTAATGTTGTAGCTCAGCGTTTGTTGAAACTTTAGACAAGATAGTTATTTTCGTAACCACGCCAAGTAATATTACATCGTGTTTGGAGATATCTTTTTAGCGTGAGTATTTCCGTGCTATGCTCTAATGTGCAGAGAATGGCATGTTTTTGGCAAGATAAACGCATCACGTTTTAACCCGAGACAGTATGTTATTTTATTATATGGCTCTGTCTCACAAGGACTGCGAACTAACAAATTCACGAATTTGATTGGCTAAAATGGATATTGACCGCGGTCTAGATTTTCCCATCTAGACCGGCAGCTAGACCAGTTATGTTTTGAAGCGAAAAAGTTGCGAACTAAAATGCAAAATCATTGACTGTTTTCATCTAAGAATATGTATTTACAGATGTTTCAACACACAAAATTATATCTATCTTTTTCAAAAATCTCAGCCTCAGCTTTATTCCTAAAATATTCTTAAAATTTCGCAAATTTCAGCCTCGATATTCTTATAAAATATATTATAAAAAAAAAGAGTGTATGTGCCAAGCGGCCCATCCGGCCAGCACTGATAAGAATAATTTAACAAAAAAAAAACAAAAACAATTTACCGTCTTCTCGTGGTCTGTTCACAATGTCCCGGCCGATTACAAAGCTTTAGATATCAACATTGAAGCTCGTGTGAAGCCACCTAAACTAATTTGGCATCAAACAATTAAGGCGTAATTGGCTCTAAGCTACTAGAATGGGTGCAAAACGTTTTCTTTGTATTAAAGAAAAAAATTCAGCTAAAGAAAAATTTAAAAAACTTTTCGCTGCTCGCCATCTCTACATGTACTTTCTAAAGTGCCCCGGCTGCTCTCAAGACAAACTATGTCACAGAGCTTCCTCGCAAAAATAAAAGCACCGCTCACATTCTCGGGAATACCATTCGATAGCCCTAGCAAATCGTATCTGTTTCATGTTTCACAATCGCATGATTTCACCTGTGACATATGATGACAAATTCACTTAACAACTTGTTATCCCCCATACAATTACATCGACATCTGGTTATCGTTAAACAACACAACAACAAATGCGTTCTTCACAAACATCTCTGTTTCACCTATTACCTTATTTAACCAAATAAATAAAAAAAGAACTCCACTTGCATATTACTCCTATGAAGAAGATCTAACAATTCTTATTGCTTTTTAGCGGAAATTCGCGCTAAATACTTAGCTCTTATTAACCGAGCAGGAGGTCTGTATGGGAGAATCTTGACCGAGGTCGTAAAGACAGACCGAACGCAGTGAGGTCTGTACACACGACCGAGGTCAAGATTCTCCCATACAGACCGACTTAGCTCGGTTAATAAGATGTTTATTATATGGCAAAAACAAGAATAATTTATATAAACTCTTGGTCTTCGGCCATCGTAACTTGATTAAAAAGATAAAACAAACAGCGGTGATAAACATATTGAAAACTTTCATTTTATAATCTTGACGTTTCGTATGCTAGTCAACATACATTTTCAAAAGAATAACGGTTACAATTTTTTTGAAAAGCTATTTATACTGTATAAATGGAGGTCTGGAACCTAGACAGAAAACAACTGCAATCAATAGAAATTTAAGACGTTTAAAACGGAAACTGTCTGTAAAGGGACAATGAAAAGGCTTTATACAGGCTTTATACAGTATAAATAGCTTTTCAAAAATTTGTAACCGTTATTCTTTTGAAAATGTATGTTGACTAGCATACGAAACGTCAAGATTATAAAATGAAAGTTTTCAATATGTTTATCACCGCTGTTTGTTTTATCTTTTTAATCAAGAATAATTTAATTCGTTTAATGTAACAGGTTTGTACTAAGTGTCAGTTTGCTTGCAAACGGTGATGAGCGGCCGAATTTAATTCTTCCAAAGTTTGCTCGTCCTCTTTACTTTATTTTCTCATCAGTTTTTTGGCATTTACAGAAATACATATTCTTAGATGAAAACAGTCAATGATTTTGCATTTTAGTTCGCAACTTTTTCGCTTCAAAACATAACTGGTCTAGCTGCCGGTCTAGATGGGAAAATCTAGACCGCGGTCAATATCCATTTTAGCCAATCAAATTCGTGAATTTGTTAGTTCGCAGTCCTTGTGAGACAGAGCCATATAATAAAATAACATACTGTCTCGGGTTAAAACGTGATGCGTTTATCTTGCCAAAAACATGCCATTCTCTGCACATTAGAGCATAGCACGGAAATACTCACGCTAAAAAGATATCTCCAAACACGATGTAATATTACTTGGCGTGGTTACGAAAATAACTATCTTGTCTAAAGTTTCAACAAACGCTGAGCTACAACATTAGCCAGGAAATCATTTGCCACAACACATTGGATTTCAAAACAAATATCGTACCAGCATTATTTACGCTAAATTTCAATTCATGCCTCTGCGCTTATTGCTTTTAAATTATGATATTCCTTAGAACATCTTATCAAATTAAATTCAACAGAAGTGGCGTAATGCTGCCGAAGGGGAGAACTGTATTAAGTATGTCAACAGTTACCTAATGAACTGTACGATGAATATATTTGAAGCTTTATCGAGGGAAATCAATTTAAATTGTTATGGGGTATAGTAGGTTGTTTGGTGGGCTTTAAAAGATAGTTCGTGCAAAATACAACAACCCTTCTATTCACCGGAATTTCCTGCATGGAATATTTAATAATAATAATAAAGTGAATATTTAACCAGGATAACCCTTCAGTACAGAGTACTGTTATCATTGGGGTCCTGCTATTTTAACTTGCGCATCACAAAATATGGATGAAGAAATGTCGAAGTTGATTGCTGTGAAATCATTCAAACATATACACAGCTAATGAAGAGGCAGTCTTGGGGTCAATCCTCCGTCTCTCTCGATAACAGTTCGACGCTTCTTTTCACTCTGGACAATTCTGCGCTGAAAATTGGAAATTGTTGCGGGCTTGTACTCTTATCCGTGTTTCCTGCATTTCTTCATAAAAAAATATTTCAGTGGACAAGAAGTGGTCAAGCTCCTTCCCAGGTAGGGTTTTAACACTCTCATTTGTCATACCGTTACCTTACAATTAGTGGAGAAGAGTTTTCAGATCAGTAGCTATCTTCTTATTTGTGTTTGCACATTTTTGCTTCTTTATAAAATCGTCAATGGCCTTCTGACTTTCGCCGATGCCTGATTCAGTCTCTACAGACGTTTCCAGATCTTCAGGGTAAAAAAATTCGCTTCGTGAAAATTCGTCTTCCTCGTTCTTATCGTAAGCTCTGTAAAATATCAATCTTTTAGGTAGTTTCTCTGCGAAGAATGAGAGTATTTACCGGTTTTCTTTTCGTAGTTTTCGCTGCAAATTTTGAATTTGCCGGCTTTCGAAAACAGAAAAAAAAAACACAGCTTATGACCGTTTCCATGGAAACGGTCTGTATGGCGAAATCCCGACCAAGAAAGAACCAATCAGAACGCTCGGATTTACCTGAAGCCTATCTTGGCATATAATAATAGATATTAATATTCAATCTAAATATTTATTCGTTTCTGATTGGTTAAAACCACACGTATAATTCACCATAACCAGTTGCTATTGACCAAATATTGAATCAATGACGTCAAAAGTGCAGCCCGCTACAGATTATTGAACCGTTGACCGAGAAAACCTGGGGACAAGGTTTTCTTATGTTTGGTGAGCGGGAAAACAAAGAGCGAAATGGCGAAACTCCTTTAAGAACTGGGAAATATTTTGAATGAATAATAAAGCAATTATTGAATTCTCGGAGAGGAATTGTGCAAATCTCGGAGGGTGTTATCCACCTCGGCCTTCGACCTCTGTGGATAACACGCTCGGTTATCTGCTGAATTCCTCATATCGTACTCAGCTTCATTCAATAATTGCTAAATACAAATAAAAGGATATTTAGTGTCTTACATATATCACTAGTGCAATATATTATAACATATTGTACCTCTCAGAACAGTCGCGTAGTTCACCGTCAAGTCTTTTAGACTTGCACTCTTCATTAGAGAACCTAATAAGTTTTTAAAGAAATACAACGTATCACGTGAACAACTTAAGCTGTAACAAACTCGAAGCACAGTAATACTTAAGAAATCTATTTTTAAGAAGTGGACGAAAAAATGCAATGATCCTGGGTTCGACTTTACTTCTTGGTTATAGAAATCGCCTCCTCATAGCGATGTAGAGTACAAAGTTATTAATTTTGCATTAATAATCAACCGATAGTGAGCTTTTACTTACAATTGAGAGGGAGGACTTTGAAGCAAGAAATATAATTTTAAAAAAAATTAAGCACTTTTATCAGTGTTTTTAGATTTTCACCATATCGCGAACGGGACAAGTGGCGAATCGATGTCTTCAAGCGTTTGACATTATAACTCAACCACAATACCTGGACATGTAGTGTTTTAGATTGTGATCGAGTCTTCCAGACTTCGTCTGTTCTTCTGATAACCTGAAATGTTTAAAAGAAATCGATCATACATCTGTTCAAGTTATGCCTACTCCTTGCCTAAAAACAAGCCTTGGTTTTGAACAAATTACCTGCATTGCACATCTCAGAACGAAATGCACGGCTCACCTTGGTTTCAATCCGAGCAGAATACAGCTCACCTCTCTTCCTGGAAAGATTGCTCTGCCTCGATAACAGTCAGTGGCGTATCTAGTGCAGTTACACGAAAACTCCTGTCCCACCCTCATAAATGTTTCATCACATACTTTTCCACTCAATTCTTGTCCATTATACTCCGAAATATGGCTATATCTTGCTGTTACATGCAAGAGTCTTAATATGTTGAAACTGGTGTCTTATCTGACTCTGCAGTGGGAAAATGAATATCAAAAACGCTTCGCATGTGGTTTTCTACATGCGTTCCTAGAGAAAGTGAGATTCTTTGGTATAAAAAAGCTACCAATATTCACTATTGTAGCTGAACGTACGTCCAGTGGATAAGCGTTTTCTAATGTCTCATCCTCATTTTAATGTGGAAACGGTGGATACATGTATCCCACTCGACTTGTCTGCGCCATTAAGTACGTTAACAAGCCATTACATAACCCTTGAGCGTATATGACGCTTGCTATTTACAAACGATTAATCAACTTTGAACAGACCTTTTTAAACAATCATCCAACTGCTTCTGCTTATATTTTAAGTTTGCTGTGTAGGTTTTTTCCATCTTCTGCTTCTCAGATTTCGTCGCATTCAAACTTAAAGCAAACAAAGGGTTCATAGAAAAGTAACTTTAAACCGTTATACTTTTGGCGTCTAAGAAATCATCTAGGGTTCAAAGAATATCACCGCTGATCAAGAAGTACACCTGTACAAGAGAATCCTTGGTTTTTCTCAGTTCTTTCGTTTTCCTGAAAATTGACCGCTCGTTGTCCTCAGTGATCTTTATTCAGGTTCCTTAAAAGTGGAACTCTCCAACAAAGTTGTTTGTTTATTTGTTTGCTTGTTTGTTTTTCTAAACGACTTTTAGAAAACAGTCATAAGAACATACGTGCGCTGATTGGTTAAAGATCGTGTTTCTATAACTCGATGGAGACACAGAACTAGCACGAGCAATTGACATAATGATGGCGCGAGTAAAGAGGATTTACATTTTGGAAATCAAAGTTAACAAGTCGTTTTCCTTTCTCTCGTCGCGGTGTTTTCTAAAAGAAATAGAAAACATGTTCTCCGTGTTTCTATCGAGTTATAGAAACACTCGTGAAAGTTTAGGAAGAGAACTCGAAAAAGCTGTGGAAACACGTCCCACAGCATTTCTCGTTCTCCAAAACTTCCACTCGTGTTGCTATTTAACAATTAGTTTATGAGCTCGAGATTTCTATCGCGTGATTGTTGACGAGGGCGCAGCCCGAATCAACTATCGCGCGATAGAAATCGAGAGCGAAAAATCTTATTGTTTTAGTATATAACTACTAGTCGTTCAAAACTTTCATCTAAATTCTCTTCACAGACACCTCGAAAACACGAAAAAGCAGCCCCCAGTGCACGCTGCTACGCTACTTACTATCTATCACAGAATAGAACGTGAGTAGCGTAGCCAATCAGAGGACGGCATTCGTGATAGAACGCTAGTAGATTTATACTAAAACTCGATAGAAACACGGTACATGTTTTCTATTTTTTTTTTTTTAATATTTCTTATATTCCTTACAGTGAATTATGACAATGCATGTGTGTAACATGTCTTAGGAGATCAACTGCCATTAATATTATTTTGTGAAATTTTCTCTCTGACCCAAATCATTTCATTAGATAAGTCACCTAAGTATAGCTGCCCTTTTTTCTAGCCCCTATGGTTATTTTGGGCAGCTAGTACTCATCTATATTTTTGTTGACTTATATTGTTTAGTGCCATTGTATTATATTGGGTACAAATAAAGTTGTTGTTGTTGTTGTTGTTGTTGTTGTCTTTTAAAGACCTTACCTTTTTGATTAACAAAGTATTTAATCACTCTTATTTTGTATTGTATCCAAAGCCATGTATTTCATTTATTGCATTTTGACAGAAATGTTTGTAACGGTGTGTAATGACAGGTGTTTGCAATGAACTCACAAGTATAAAATAGTAGGATACATATATACCTTGCTTTTGAGATTTACTGCATTAACTTTGTGATCACCCCTAAAAGGACAAAATCAACCTTTACTAATATGTATTTTATTACAAGGAACTGCACAATACCTTGTCTCCAGCTCAGCTATCCTTCTTTTTAAGCATTTGTATCTGTACGGGCACAAAGAACAAATTGCTATGTCACTTCAGTTTATCTCTTTAGCTAAGATAACGGCTGCAAAAGATTCAAGTAGGAGTAAATCGCTTCATAAATACTTCAAAGCAACAATAATCGGCCTCTTTCTTCGTGTACATAATAACTCAGCAAAAGAGTCTTGTGAATCTTGAGTGACTCAGTGTTACGTCCATTACCTTATCTTGCTTTAATTTTACACGTCGAACTAGAAAAGTAGTTGAGAAACTTAGAAAATGACACTTTTTATTTAGCCCCTTATTCTATTTGAAATGCATCCTGGCCCTCCAATTGAATGTTGTGTAGGTGCTGTGGTGTGCACAATCTGGGGAAAAGGAAAATCAACACTTTCAAGACGCTCGCAAATAGAAATGTCCCAACATTTTTGTCGCTTAAATCTTAGCATTTCTTGCCGGGAAAAAATTCTGCATACCTATTAAAATACTCATGCGCTTCTACTTGGTGTCTTTCTTCTAGGTCTTGGAGACTAAAACAAAAACATTGTTGGAATAGCATGTGGTAGTTATACCATGTTATATCAATATTGCTAATCACTGTAGCAATTGCAACATTTGCTAATCACACATCAGTAAAGCGTACGTGAAATAGACATAATGCTCACTACTCATAGTTATAGATGTTCTTAAAACAAGTTTTAAGAACATCAAACTTCCAAGGGGCAACTATCAGCCGATAGTTACGAGACATAAACACTCTATTGTCTTTATTGTTTATCAATAATTTTCTTACGTGCGCCAGATCAAACATGATATTGAATTTTTAAACTTTTTTTAGATGAACGACGTTAAGTCAATTGTAAAATTTGAAAAAGGAAACAGAAAAAAGGCACTTGGTGTATTTTCTATAACTCCGCTTGTTTCCAGAAAAAAATTTCTACTATCCATCCGGGTATTTTCCTCAGACGGGCACTATGAGATGATAGTGTCTCTCCTCGGATGAACATTATCGCGTCACGTGATCGATTTAAACCAATAAGAATCAGAGAATATTTAGTGGTGAACTATAATGTTTATTTACTAGTATACTAGCAGTTTGGAGCATATGCATTAGTATACTAGCAGTATTTTACTCACATAAATAATGTGCAATAGCTGAGCAATAATAATCAATCCATTCCATTGGTATTCAAGTAAATTATAATAGTAATTATTACGATATTGTGTTAATTCCATTGAGAAACTCGTTGCTTTCAGACAACTTTCCGTCAGATCCTAAAACTATACTTACCTCTTTATATAGTGTTGCACCTCAGCAGTCTTCTCTTCCAATTTCTTTTCATAACTACGGTTTTAATGCAGCAAAGTTATGGCTATTGAAGCAAGGACTTATTAGACATTTGATCATGAACAATTAAAAGAATAGGCAATTGCAGAAAAGTGAGAGGACTGGGAAAGAGTATGGTTTTCCGTTTACTTAAATATTTAATTAAATGGAAGATCAACTAAAATAATTTGAGAGTCTTAACCAAGAATAAAAGTATTTGGAGGAGGAAAATGGCAAAACGGTAGCTCTTCAAATATCACCTAAAATTAAGAGTTTGTATGGATTGGGTAGACAAGCCACAAAATTATAAGGATTTGTATGGAATTTTGCAACTTTTGCGAGTTTCCCATTTGAACAATTTTCCGCTGAAAACTCTTAAACTTGGCTGGGTAGCTTTTCATTTAGTAGCACTTCAGTTGAAATGTTTAGATTTTCAATCTAATCAATATAAGAAACCCGTCCCAGTTCTCTCACGTTTCTGCAATTGGCTATGGTTTTTATAGCTTACTGCTAAAGAGGCGTAAGCTACTATGTACCCGTTTGAGTGAGTGAGTGAGTGAGTGAGTGAGTGAGTGAGTATAAGTAACAATAGAATCCGAGCACACAACGAACTCTGTCGATTTTGACACGATATTTCCCGATCTTAACTCCATTTTTTTTGGAACCTCGTCGGTTCTTACTCGGAATTAGCACGTGACCAGACGAAAAATCTTCGATTTGCATGTGCTCTCAAAGCTCTTGAGTGATTTGAGACACTGCCAACTGTGGAAGATCACGCACATTTTGTAGTAAAATTCAATCTGTTTATTGCAGTCATTTAGATTCTGTTTTACAACTTCTGATTAAAAAACTGCTCTCATTGCTTTTGTTCTATATTTGTTGGGTTCACAGATTCGCTTCGTTCGTTTCAGTTTTTACTTGGCAAAGCAATTTTTTCGGTTTCACTTTGTGGTTCTGTTTAATAGCTCGGTTCCCACGAAAAATCTTTGTTTCGGTTATCAAGCTGTCATATCGCTCCCACATGATACGACACTTTAGTACGCCAGCTTTGTTTTAGGATCAAGGAAAACAGATAAGATTACTGTTTCTTTATCTATTGTGCTGCTAGAGCACGTATTTGTTTTGTGGTTCATTGAGACAGAATGAATTATCGGGTCTTCGCATTGTCTCGCTTTCTGTTTTGTTTCGCTTTCTTCTGTAGCCTGCCGAGGTCATTTTTTTCATCTAAATCTCCTAAGAAAAATTCGACAAAGATGTTCCCATTTAATTTTCAGCTATCATGGATTTTTTTTGACTGAAACGTCGGTTTGTCTTCCTTTGTAAAGAGAGGTCACAAACAGAATCCTAATTAATTCTGGTTTCATTCGATTTTGCTGAAATCTTGACATACTGCCGATGTGTGGTAGGTATTAACGCTAAAGAGATACATCGCTTCGAAGTCAGGGTTTTGAAAAAAAAATTCTTTGAAAAGGAGTTCGGCGTGACTTTGTAATCAGAGATTTTTGTTGCCCCTGAATGTTAATTTAGATATGATCCCAGCTGAATTTCTAGCGAAAAACTAGAGTCTTCAGGTGTATTTTCCACACTCCGCATTTGCCACACTCCGCTTTTTCCACACTCCTCATTTTCCACACTCCGCATTTGCCACACTCCGCTTTCTCCACACTCCTCATTTTCCACACTCCGTATTTTCCACACTCCTCATTTTCCACACTCCGCACTCCGCACTCCGCACTCCGCACTCCGCACTCCGCACTCCGCACTCCGCACTCCGCACTCCGCACTCCGCACTCCGCACTCCGCACTCCGCACTCCGCACTCCGCACTCCGCACTCCGCACTCCGCACTCCGCATAATCCACCGAACCGTAATTTAAGGTGTCGCTGTTTCTAGGCGGTTAAACACGCTATTGTAGGTAATAGAAGGCCGCGGCAGTAAGCTACATGCAGTCATCGACTGTCTATTTTTAACAATGTTTAAACAGAAAAGCGAACCATGTACTGACCTTTCTTTCAGGCTTTTAATCTCAAGTTCTAAATGTTGGTTCTTGCAAATAATCAACAGTAGAGGGGGAAAGCTAATGCAGACTTCATTCACAATATCCGCCACGATGGTGTTGATATTATTGATAATATTGTTGATATTATATATAATGAATGTGAAAATTAGCAATGAGATCTGCCAAGGTGCAAACATTCGAAGACAGTTCTCGGAAACTTGGCTGGTGCCAATACTGAGCTTATGCGAAAGTCATTTTGAGAGCCAACTTGCGCAGCATTTTGCTTCCATTCCCATATGGCAAATTTGC
>JAHPZR010031890.1:0-2500 GCA_019787425.1 Platygyra sinensis | reverse complement strand
ACACTGTCTAAACACTGTTGTGGTAAAACAACATTTAAATAATCGGTACTCGTGCTTTAAACGTGGGTTAGACGATGACTTTCATAAACGTTGTCTAAACTTTGTTTAAGTAATCGGCCCAACAAGTTCAATTCACTAAGAGCAATTTCTTTACAAACCAAACCTTAAGCAATCTAATTTTAATCACCTGTTTTGCGAAGCTTGCAACGGCGTGAAACTACTTCGATCGATGATAGAGGTAAACATGTGTCCAAACGAGCTCTCATAACTTCTTGAATCCAAAACTGTCCTTTCCACTGTGAAACCTTCACGAACCAACACAATATACGCTGTTTTTTTTTACGCTGATAAGGTGAGCTGTACTACTAATAAGGCGACCCGAAGCAAAACGAAGAAACTAACTTTCAGTTTGGCGGCCATAAAGTTCTGAAATTCTATGCATCGTGCAACACCAGCCGTCCCCACTCAAACGTTCTTTCAGGCTGCGAATCAATACAGTTTTGGTCGGAAAAGTCCTTTTGCTTTTCCACCAAAAGACTGCGCTCTGTTGCATGTTGATTCTCTTTCACGTAAAGATGAAACCACCGTGTTTAGATAAAACTCAGAAGCCATGAGTTTCCGAAATTCCTTTTCAAAACCCGTTTCAAGCGGGAAAGCAACTTAATGCAGGAGTGCTCACCCAATCAGCATCAAGTAATCATGCCCTCTTGATTACCAAAAGTGCCCTCGTGATTAAGAAAAAATGCCCTCTGTCTCAGCCAATCAGCATTCAGTAATTTTGCCCCGTATGTGATAAACAGAATAGTCACCAATAAAATTTGTTGATTATTTTCTTACCTGATCGCCAGAGAACTATCATATATAAAACTAAGCACACTAATACTATGCACTTACCTCTCTGTCAGTTTTCTCATCCTACTTTCCAAATTTTGGACCCTGTGAAAAAATAGATCAAATGAGAAATTTTAATTTATACAATGTGAACTTTAACGTAGGAATTCCTCCTGAGAACAAATGGTTGACTTGCTGTGTTGTAGTTCGCTTTCCTTGCACTTAGTTATTTAAAAGTCTGATAAAAGCCAACCGAGAGACAAAGGTTAACAGCTTTGCGTTGATAGCATAAACGACATCTCTAGTCAACTCCCGCCATTTTCGATGCCATCTAGATTATTGATATTGCGTGCATGGTGAAGCGAGGTCTTATCGCTTTACCATAACTTGTGTTAGTTTTAAAGTGATTTCCTTCATTTCGACATGTTCGAAATAAATCTAATAAGAAAACTCTCTCATGTAAACTAACACACAGGTGTGGCTAGTACTGACTAGGGCACTATAAGGTACACTAAACGTGTATGATATTAAAGTACCGAGTAAAGTTTTTGTCAAAGCTTACACAATCAGATTACAGCTAAATAGTGTTTTGTGCATTTTTCATTATTTGTGTTTTCAGCTATTAGTTGCTGTCGTCTGTCTTAAGAGAGCTGTTTGCTTCCTCATTGTGGCTGATGTTGTTAATGGTTCTGTAGTTGTTGCTGTTATTTTGCGTAGCGGTTTTTGCGGTTTTTGGTTGTTGTGTTTGCTGTAATTGATTTAGTCATTGTTTTCGTTGTTGAGGTTGTTCTTGCTACTTCTGCAGCTGCTGCTGCAACCGTATGCTGTCTTTATTACATGGTGATTGTACCATTGCCCCTGCCACTGCCACTGCCACTGCCACTGCCACTGCCACTGCCACTGCCACTGCCACTGCCACTGCCACTGCCACTGCCACTGCCACTGTCTCTGCTGCTGCTGCTCATCTTTCGCGAATTCGCCGCTTGTGTCGCAACGCCTGAGAGGGCCTGCTCGCAGTCTAAGTCTGCCGTTACTGCTGCTGTTACTGCTGCATCCGCTGCTGTTGATGGTTTTGCTGTTGTCGATACTCGAAATTTTGTTTGTTTGTTTGTTTGTTTGTTTGCATGATGATTTTGGGACATTACCATGTTGACTGATGACATCAGACTAGTTAAAATCACCACCAAGCCTCGGTTTGAGAAAGCAAATTTTGAATTTTATCATTAAAAGCTAATTCCCAAAAGGAGCAATGATGAAAAGTATACCGACGTGAAAAAGACACGAAGGCTACGAGAGTTTCGGAAAATGTCGTGTAAACGAGACTTGTTGGTGAATTTTGAGCATGTCACGTAATCGCGCATAAGACCTAACCAGCTTACCGTAATTTTTCATCTGATCCTTGACGTCCTTCAGCTGAGTCAGGTGAACTGGTCTCACTGAATATCGAGCTATTGATCCCACAGGCAAAAAAGTAAGGCTATGTTTACAAGGATGTAGGGTAACCTCCCGGGGGTACTCCCATATATGGGCTTTATAGGTACGTGCTGCGGAATAGGGTATTGTTTCTGGGGTTCCTCGGTCCTTAAATAGGGTATCTTTTTTTACCCTTTTGCTGCTGTGTTCCTGGTGTGGTCCTTAGATAGGGTAGCTAAATTTTATTGTCTAATAC
>JAHPZR010031889.1:57500-65000 GCA_019787425.1 Platygyra sinensis | reverse complement strand
GAGATTTTGTCTCCTTTGTCTTGCGGACTTTGCTTCCCTTGGCCCCTTACCCTTATTCTGGTCTAATCTGTTCATACATGTATAATAGCATGGCAGTGGCACACATGTTTTGATTTGTCAGTACTTTTTCTATACTCATCAGTGGAGAAGGTGACTGAAGGAGAGGAAGTACAGGAAAAGATTGTGAAAGGCTGGGCTGACAGGTCAGTTTTAAGATTTACAAACCATGGCAGAGAACAACAGCAAAAAAATAAGACAACTCAAACAAGCGATCACCGATGAAGGAGTTGCGAAATCATGTATTCTCTAACATACATGTAGTAATAATACGAGTCATTTCATATAGGCCACTTGCACTAAGAGGTCATGTAACATTGTTTTTATGAAAATGAAAGTTACATGATTTTGTCTTCAAAACACTATTAGTGGGTCATCTCTTATATAAAATAATAGTGATTTGGTTTTTCAAACCTCCATCATTTGCTTAAAATGAGAAAGTCTGTAGATGGTCACGTGACCAAAACTTGATTGTTTAAAATTATGAATTACCGCTTTCTGACACACATTTTGCACTTAAACTTCAAGGAAAATGTTGAAAAGATGATGTGGCAACATTTGTAGCACATCTGAACGTAACTATCAAACATTTAACAAGATATAAGCAAAAAGTAGTTTTGGCCGCCATGTTGGAGGGCAAGAGTATGCCCTCCAACATGGCGGCCTATACAAATCATGCTACTTTGTTGAAAAATCGAAGTACATTAATATATCTCCCTTAAATGCGTTTCCTCTCAAATTTCGGGTGTAAGATAATTTTTATGTGTTCTGTCAATTTTTGGCAACAACAAGATTACAACTCACTGTTTAGGGGAAGCATTGGTCACGTGACCTCTTAGTGCAAGTGGCCTATTGGGAGTTATACTCCCCCAAAAGCTAACAACAACAATAAAAAAGTTTAAAAAACGATATTAATAGCTGCCAACACCGAATGGGATTGACACATTGAAGCTATTTTGTAAGGACTGTGGTTTTGAGTACAGTAAGAAACAAAACATTCTTTGTGTACATTATTTTTGAAAAAATGTCAATTGTTTATTGCAGACACAAACGACATAAAAAGTTCTCAGAAATGTCCACTGAGTATGGACCAGGAAGACTTCAGACTCAAAGCCCTACTCAAGAGAGTTCAGACAAATTAACTGATAAAGAAAAAGAGATAGTAGATGATTCATCAAGCTCTTCTATCACAGAGTTAGTTGATGATACTTCTAATGTTCCTGACAATGAAGAAAACTTGAAGAGTCCCATACCAGGTGACATGGAAGCCCCTAATGGGCATGCACCCTCTGTAAGAGAACTTACAGATGAAAATGAGAGCTCCAATCCCTTGATTGCATCTCAGAAACATCCACCATCCAAGCCATTGTGGAAAAGTGTGAGAAATTCATTTAATGACACTAAGTCTACTGATGCACTTCCCCCAGTTCACACAGAGGCTCGGTTGTCCTCTGCAGACTTCAATGTGGCAGTTGTTACTTACAAGCGTACTACTTCACGGGATTACTCCAAAGTCGACATTCATTATCATGATGACGAGGAAGATCAATCAGCCTTGTACAGTGATATCTCCACGTCATGGGCTACTAGTTTCTGGACACAGTTCACGGTTCTGTTGCAGAGATCGTTCAAGCAGTCCAAGCCAGATCTTCTTTCTAAGCTAGACATAATTCAGGTGAGTGATTAGTTTTGGTCAAGAGATTAATCTCTTGTTGTTTTAGAATAGTGGTAGGAAAAAGGTTTAATCTGAAACTTATCAAGAGAAATCCTGATAATTTTGAGCCATAGCTGAAATCTTGTAATGAAGTGGTTAAATATATATTCACTTAATGTCCTATTGTCAGATGGCTTAACTTTAAAACATCTAGTTCTTTATAACATCACTGTAACTTTCAGCTAATGCAGCGGCACCTTACATTTGCTTGATGGCCAAGGTAGTTAACCTACGTAATCTTATCTTATGCATTAAAAAGAGACAGTAGCTATTTCTGCTGTACAGTCACGACATTTGGGGATTTGAAGCCAACATGTCACGGGTTGTGTTTCTTGGTGGTGTGTGATTACCCTGATGTGTGTGGTGACTTTGCTGGATATATCTGTAGAAACTGATGTACAGTGCACCAGTTGGCTATGGTACGCGGTAAAAACTCGTTTTGCCGATTTGTACTGCCGCAATTGCACCAGGGAGGGGCAAATAGTCGTCAAATTCGTCCGAGACAAACGTGTATGCAGGGGCGGATCCAGGATTGTTCTTAGGAGGGGTGCACTTCTAAGGAATGGCGTCACTGGCCAGAGAGGTAATCAAATTTTAAAGGGAATACGAAGAAAAAGGCTTCATCTCAAGGAGCGGGTGGGGGGGGGGGGGGGGGTGCGCACCCCCTGAACCCCCCCTCCTAGATCCGCCCCTGGTATACCGCGGTGAACAATTAAAAATGCCAAAAATGACATTTTACTGTTGTGCATTGTGTTTATTTCAGAACTCACTTCTCGCCGTGATAGTAGGACTGATATGGTTTCAGCTTCCTTACAAAGAGGAGAGTATTGTGGACAGATATTCATTGGTAAGTGAATAACTTATTGGTTATATCTTCCCTTACGTTTAGTTGTGCTTTCTCGAGTCTGAGAGCCTTCATACATGTACGTCTTCGATTAACCACGTTCGAGGTCGGTGCTGTAAGTTACGAACCAAGTTTTTAACCCATCGTTTTTCATGTACGAGCGAAGCGCAAAGCGCGTGGATTAAGAATTCCAGAGGAAAAACAAGGACTGTAACTTACAGTACGGACAAAGAAGACAAGGTTAGTAGGATGTCTAGATGTTTATTGTATTTATTCCTTGTATGTCTCACTGTTATGGGTATCGATTTCTATTCACTCTGAACGGCTATAAGTGAGTAATGAATGTTGCGCGTCAAACGCAAAACGAGTCAATTCGAATTGAATTGTTGTAATTCATTAGCAGAAGTCTTAAAACTCTTACTTGCTATGAAAGTTAAGAACACTTGGCAAAAATGTAATAGCTTTGAATTGACCAATCGCAACTCGCGAAGTAACTTATAAATGAAATTGAATTTCTGGTTAAAGATCTTTTATTGCAAAATGGCTAATTTAAATTAGATCGTTGCTTTGTCGTTTGTTTCTTGATAGTTCAGTTAAATGTCTTAACAATGTATATTTACATGTTTTTGCAGATTTTTTTCGTTATAATGCATTTAACTTTTTATCCACTCTTCCAAGCACTGATGTCATGTGAGTTTAGAATCTTTTGCATAAATGTCCATACATGTACACACAGTTCAAGTGTGCTTGACTTGCCATTTTATATTGCAAACATTTCCACATGCTCTCACGATTTTCCAGTAATATCCCCTTCCTAAAATTCAAAAACCTGAGAGACGTTTCAATAAGGAGCATGATATTTGCTTGTCCTCTTTTAAAGAGGTTCAGTTCACAATGGTTTCCAGTACTTATTTTGTGTTAGATCAGTACTACCACATTTATTAGTTGATGCTGTAACAATGGCAGATCGTTGTTAAATATTAATTAGGTAGTGGTCATTTTTCTGACGCAAAAAGGTGACTACAGTAGCCGTTTTTATAACCCCCTTTATAATTTTTGTTCGAAGTGCTTATATAATTCAAATAAGAGTCGTATGACCCAGTTTTTGTTATGATCATAAAAATTACAAATTTGTTGATTGTGATTGATTTAAAAAACCTCCATTTTCCGCTAATTCACTTGCTAAGTTGTTATCGGACAGTTCAACAAACCAATCACATTCAAAGTTGGAGTTTAAATCAATCAATCAATCACAGTCAAAATTGTAGTTACGTGCGAGCGTGCGTTCGCGCGCGCCTATTTTAGTGTTTTTGGCGCCTTGTTGCCCGTAGTAAGCGCGATGGCCTTTAAGTAATGATCCAGGTAAGAACTGTACCATTTTCTATTGTCCTGCGGCAATACGCTTTCCCCACGTTGAAACGGTTTTGTTTTCAGATCAAGAAGTTATCAACTGATAGAAAGCAGGTTTATGAAATAAAATGTATTTAAGTAATGATCCGAGCAAAAACTAGGCAGGCAATTGGCAAAATCGATTAAGAGGTGGGAAAGAATAATTTTTAAATTCAATTAAATCGGCGCATCTGATTGGCTGATATCGAAAAATCGTAGAAAAAAGCAATAAAAAAGTGACATCAACAAAATTTTTTTTTTTGATATGTGCCCCATCTCTCTAAAATCTATCTCCCGGTAAAATTTTAGCATTGTTCTATGCGCCAATCAAAAGTTAGCCTTTTGGCGCATCGAAATTTTGTCAGTTTAAGATATGTTAAATTTACAAATGCAACGAATTTAAATCCAAAATAAAAAGATATTCGAACGGATTCCAGTGTATCTACTTTTCAATTTGAAATTCAAATTTCAAGCTTTTTGCGTGTGGACCAATCACATACGTTGAATTTAATTTGATTCGAGTGATCAGCGCCGAAATAATAACTGCCGCTATTGCCACGGTCTATTGTTCTTTTGCCTAGTTCTTGCACGGATCATTACTTAAACTCTATTCTGAAAGGTAGTTTCCTTTGTGTATAAACATTTCAACCAATCACAACAGTCGTAAACAAAGACAATAAAAGCCTTTAATTTGTTAATGTTCCCCACATAGGATTACTGTGGTATTTAGATTCAGAAGAGATTTTGTTGAAATGAAAATAGTTGATCAATTAAGGATAAGTAAATATGCAGCTAGCTGAAGTTCTGGTAAGTTTTGCTGATTGAACCAATCAGAAGTATGATAGAACAATAGCAATGTTGTGCAAAAGTTAGCACCTTTCTGCATTCCTTGCCGCGTGGTTGCCTCCTCCTTATATGGACTGTTACTTAAATGTTTAAGTTTCCTTTATCTGGTGTTTTAATGTAAATTTTTCCTTTCTTTCACAACTTTTTTATTCTTCTTTTCTCGGAATTATAATTTTTATGATTAATTGGTAATAAGACTTCGTGTCGTCCAGTTCGGTCTGTAATTATTCTCATGATAAACAAATCGGACTCCCGCTGCGCGGTCTTCCGATTTTGTTATCACTCGTATTATTACAGACCGAATCGGACTACACTCAGTCCTATTACCATTACTAATCGAATTGTGATGTTGAAATAGATCCTTACATCCTCGCGTTTCATTGGGTTACGAGGTACATGTGTGTTTTCTACTAGATTTGTCATGGGGTTTCAAGATTCAAGATTCAGATTTCACAAAAAAAAGATTTGGCGACTTTGCTTTATTAATAGGGAGCTTTAGATTGGACTACGAGTACGTTCCCAGAGCCCTCGTTTTTCATGTTGGTTCTAGGTAGAGAGAGTAGCTCATGAGATGAAATGGGTATGTGTTGTGATAATGTGAGGCCGGAAAACTAGAATTGAAAAGTCGTACTCGTACTCAATCTCGTACTCGTAGTCCAATCTAAAACTCCCTAATTATCATATCTTTCATTACTAAGTTGGGGATGGGCCCTATGTTAACTATTTTCATCTCTCTGAGCCGTGTCAATCTACTTATAAAGACACCAAACACTGCTGCCTTTAAAACGTTTTGATTATAAATTGTTTGTTATTTTTAGTCCCCAATGAAGCAACCGTGGTGAATAAAGAAAGAGCGGCTGGATATTACAGACTGTCAGCATACTATTTAGCCAAGCTCTGCAGTGAACTACCGCTCATCATCTGTCAGCCCGCGATGTTCTTCACCATTGCGTATTGGATGGCGGGATTAAACAGAAGCGAGGCTTTCCTTGGCCAACTTTTGCTGCTGTTGTTAACAGCCGTTGTGGGACAGGTAGCATGTCTGAATGTTTGCGGGTAATATGAAATATCAGTGGTGCGGGGATTTTTTTAACAGCGATTTGCGCACGTGACCTGGTGCACAAGTGTAAACTTCGAGATCAAACGAAAGTTAATTTCTTCTCTACATCCACAGCCATGCTATGGATGAAACTCTACCAGTGGACAGATGTCGAATTGAAAGTTATGTCAAAACACTGGCTTTTCTTTGTGTGACATCGTTAAAAGTCTAAAGCTGGCATTTCCATAACGAAATTTTAAATTTATAATCTCTGTTTATTTTGATACATTCGTTCTCGATGAATATATTAGAAAATTACTTTGGCAAGAAGGGCATTTTTAGCACATAACCTAAGGTGAAATTAATTTTCTTTTGACAACAATCTCCCTTCAATGATATATTTTTTTGTTGCGGTTATGACATCGTTGCCTTGAAATATTCTCCTTTCTTCCTCGTTTGTTTTGGGTTTGTCTTGAGGAAACACTGCTTGCATTACAGATTAATTGCTACCTGCTTCGTTCATTTGTTGTTCAGTCTGTAGGTTTGTGCATTGGTGCTACAGTGATGGATTTCAAGAAGTCAATTGTTGTTGCTATAGTGTACGGCGTGGGAGGCATGTTGTTAGGAGGATTTTTTCAGCAACACGTACCATCGTGGCTAGCTTGGCTTCAATATGGTACTTACACGTTATATTCTTATGATGCAGCCCTCAGCATCGAATTTTCTAATTCTCCAACATTCAGGTGAGATTGCTGTTGTTTAAAAACCGCCACTAAAAGCCACATATCCGGCAAAGAACGCTTGCATAGTAGGAACGTATTTCCTGAAAAGGCCTAGTGCAGGGTGAGACGAAAATGAAAAGATGAGGTCGCCCTTCGGGCAAGCTGTTGCTTGAGATTACTAGCCCGAAGGTCTGAGGAGCTAGCCCGAAATTAAATTGTTTATAAAGAATAATCAGATTTAATTATGCAAAATACAAGTAATGATACCAAGCATAGATATAAACTAATTCTTCGTGGTATTTTGATTCTTGAATGTGATTTTCGTTTAACTTCAACCTCAAATTAAACAATGTTGTTACGCTTGACCACAAGACGCCGCTTTCTGCTACACACTTTTTGTTATAAAAGCTCAATTTATCATCAGAAAAGAGGACCAACGGTGCTTGCTCGTCGGGCAAGCTACGATAAGAAAACGCTAGCCTGGCAAGTCATTCCACTAGCCCCGGGCTATCGGACAGCACTTTCGTCGCGCCCTGCTAGTGCCCTGAATAAGAGTAATTTTTCACTAGCTGAGTGAAATGAAACAACCTGGAAGAGAAAAATGTTTTTCCTACACAACGCTAGGGGCCTGGGTATAGGTCATGTGACTTGTGGCGCGGGTCCGCCGTCGGTTGCCGACTTTCCCGCCACCCACTCGAAGATTTGAAGTTTTTATACCATGCCAGTATAATATACAAGCCTTGAACGTTTTTCCATATTTCCATTATTTAACGTGTTGCTATTTGTAGTAGCTTTTATTTAACAAATGAAGAAGCCTAAGCCGTGTAATACACGACGGGCATTAGAAAACTCCAGGGAAATGTACAAAATACGAGCCGCAGGTGCATGT
>JAHPZR010031889.1:30000-52500 GCA_019787425.1 Platygyra sinensis | reverse complement strand
TTTAATATAATAATAACAACAACATTCGCTGATGTTTTGAAGGGAAGCGACGCTACAATTTCCACACTCGCAGGAAAAGAACACAAACATTGTGTCATGGATAATCATTTTGGTCTACGTTGAACGAATGAAGTTAAAATAATTTGAGAAAGTTAACGGACTTGACTTTTATTTATACGAAAGTATGTTAATGCGAGACCGAAGAATGCGCGAATTTAGTAAATATACGCACCACACGCTACAGTCTCTTTGACTTCTACATATCATTGCCTTCGGGTCTGTCCATCAGAGCTCGTTCGAGTTCTTTGTCAGCATCCACCTCATTTTGTCTATCCATTCTTCGTTGGCCAGAGAGTTCTCAGCATATAAATCAGCTCGGCCGTCATCATTTAACTATTCACTTTGCTTTGTTTACAAGTGCGAGTCGTCATTCTCTTCAGCGATATAATAAATTTCGGAGTCTTCTGAGTCAAAGCTCATTTCAGAATCCGACGAAGTAGAAGATATTGTTGATAAAAACAGAAATCTGTCGACTGTGGAGCCCCCAGCGAAAAACTTGTGCGGCAAAAAGGCTTCCACGCTCACACAGAGTAAAAGGCCCGACTGGGACAGCCGAAGCTTTCGTTCTCGAAGTGACGTCACGGCTTTACTCTCCCCAGACTCCTTATGTTCGGTCGTGAACCATACGAAACTCGGTTTCAAGGGGGCACAGAAATTCGAGGATTTAACCAAATCGAAAAATTTTTGCGGCTAATTACTCCACAAAATAAGCTTTATTGTTTTAGCGAAAAAAAAATTTTGGGGTTAGGTGCACTTTAAGTCAGGCAGCAACCAGGAGAAGGTAAAAAGATGTCCTTCAGAGCTATGAAATTCCGTTTCTGCGTAGATTTTGGCTTCGTTTCTCGGTATTTTGGTCAAAGCAACTTGTACCAGGTTCAATAGTTTCTTGTACACAGTTTCTCAACCACTCGAAAACATTTGGCAAGAAAGTCGCAGCGGGTCTAAAACACAGGTCACGGGTCATTGTTTCACCAATACTGGAACAACCCTAACCCCTTCCTAATGCTAAACTTAGGCCTAAGTACTACACTAAGGCAACTTTTTAGGCCTAAATACTACACTAAGGCAATGTTTAGTAAAGGTTTCGGGTTGTTCCAGTATTGGTAAAACAATGACCTGTGGTTTAGACCCGCCTAGGAAGCCGCATCATAACTGCAGGGACGTTTTCCTTTGCTTTGTGGTCAAGTTCTTCAATTCAACTGTGAGTAAAGACTTCTTTTCACGGTAAAAAGAAACTGCTGAGTTTTCATTCATGACTTGGATTCATATGTCAAATTTTCATCCAAGTAGACGCAGTTTGTTGTCTCCATTTGTCACGTTAAATACTGAAGCGTGACACGGAAATTGTCACTTGTATATTATTAACAAGTAATCAAATGATTTTTCTCGTGCAATTTAGAATAAATAAGCACTCGCGCAATTTTTTGTAATCTTTGAAAATTTACTCGTGCTTATTTTTTCCAAATTGCACTCGAAATCATTTGATTACCTATACTTATCGAGCGAGTGATTTCAAAATCGGACGAGCGCGAAGCGCGAGGCCGATTTGAAACTACGAGCACCGATTACTCCGAGGGTCCCCAATAGGTTTGGTGGGATGCGGGATTTGGCCTTTTTTGGCTGTGGATGACATTCGGGATTCGAACTGAAAACAGGGGCGGGAAGCGGGAATTACAATTACGAGCGGGAGAGGGATTTCTTGTTTTTATGGAGTTGTGATGCGGGATTTGCAAAGGGAACAGAGCGGGGTACGGGATTTTAATTCTTACGTGACTTCATAAATGAACCAGCGCAAAAACTGCAAGCTGGCAGAAACTAACCTGTTGTGCGTATGGCTGCGTCAGGGTTCTCAAGTAATGGATAGCAACGTCTCTGTACCCTGTCAGGTTCTGTATCCAATATCACTTGACTACATTAGTAGTATAATATTGTCTGAGGTCTTTGAGTCCTATCGTGATCATTTGTGTTGGCCTCTGACATCCATGACATTTGCCCCATTTCCATTTCAAAGATAGCGTCTGTAATCTTGACACCCCGATCCTTTCTAGTTTTTCTAATCTTCGACCTTTTTCATGCTTGCCTTGTTTTGGCCAGGAAGCCCACACCGGATGGCGGTGATAGCGAATTACCGAACGAAATATGCAACATAAAATGTGTCGCCATATATCTCGAAAAAGATGTGTGAGCGGGAATGCCTTCATTCAGAAACAAGTTCTGAGCCTAGATTTCAAAGTGAAGATGCTAAAAGCGAAACTTTGAAAGAAACTGTCAGCTGTGCTTACAGGCCATCTCTAGTTAAATATGGGACTGTCTAACTGTTCGTGGACAAAAGAAAACCAAACTTTAAACCGTTATAGAAAAAAAAAAAAAAACGTCACAATCACTTGTGCCTACTTATCTGCTACCTGAATTGAATCCCAATCTTTTATGCGCTATCTATTTTTTTTAAAAAGTTTCTTTGTTGATATTGAATTAAATATCTATTTAATAAATTAATAATTAATGGAGAAGTCTCTTTGAAAAGTGGGCGGGATCGGGATTTCCAGGTAAAAAATGGCGGGATGGCGGGATTAGCAAGAAAAGATGAGTGGGAAAGCGGGATCTGAGAACCCTATTGTGGACCCTCTACTCCCTGTACGAAACGAGGTCCAAATACTAATTAATCGTATCTATAACAAATTTCGGGAAAAAAATGTCTTCTGAGAACTTTTGAGCGAAAACGTCTGTAGCGCTTTTCCAAAGTTTTGAAAACAGTAGAAAACTTTGCTAAGGAAGCAAGAGACTATATATCTCTTGTAAGGAAGCCATTGAAGCGCGCGTAAATGGCGTGAAAATCACTTGGGTATCCAATTGAAGGTGTTCGATTACAAAAAGTTCGAATCGGACAGGTGTAATTGGACATCCACGTGATCGCGCGCCGATTACGTGACAAATAGGCGCGCGGAGAACCAATCACGATCGAGAATTTTGTTATAGATACGAAGATGATTTCCGCACAACATTCGACCAATAATGGCAAAATTAAAGCCTCATAGCATGGTAATATTTTTAATAAAGGTAAGAGAATTTTATCGAGATTTAAGCTCACAAGCTGACCCCGCGAGAGATAATTGAACACTAAGATATACATATTTCAATTAAAACGCACGTTTCGCGTTAGTTGAGAACACAATAACACGCGCGTGAAGCATTCTCACGAGGTTTGACATTAAATTTCTCGAGAATAATTGGGGATTTCATCGCAGGGTCACCTGGAGAAATAAACTAGAGTGAGAGGCGTTCAAAAGTATTCAAAAAGTTATTGTGCTGTGAATAGATTTTTAGTAAATAACTTTTGCACTTATTGCTCAAACTTTGAGCGGAATCCGTCTTAAATTGTTCTTTTTTTTGCCATATAATAAACATCTTATTAACCGAGCTCAATCGGTCTGTTTATGAGAATCGGTCGTGTGTACCGGTCTGTACTCACGACCTTGGTCAAGACTCTCCAATACAGACCCCATGCTCGGTTCATAATAACTAAATACGTAATCCAGCAGATGACTAAAGCCAGCCGAACGAAGACAAATCATTCATAGGGTTTTGCTTTCAGTGCCTTGATAGGGCTTGAAATATGTTTTTTGTATTGTGCTGTCAACATAACTCACAGTATAAGAATAACCAATAACACAGGCTTAACAATAAGATTTGTCAAGTGTAGAACCACCCCTCGTAACGAAGCGAGTTAATTTGAGACAAGATATATTCTGCTTCAGCATTTTACCGATATGAAGTTTATTATTATTGGTTTATTTTATCGTTTTCAGGCATTATTTTCTCTTCAATCATTAGCCATTGTGTTTCTTCATCAATTCCATGCAATGACTGTTTTGTACTGCTTCCATATTTATCCGGTTTTACCTTTTTTTTTCTTTGGGCTTGAGGGTGGTGAGCTTGGCATTTTCGGGCTTGCGGGCTTAGGGTTCGCGGGCTTAGGGTTCGCGGGTTTAGGGCTGGCGGGTTTAGGGCTGGCGGGTTTAGGGCTGGCGGGTTTAGGGCTGGCGGGTTTAGGGCTGGCGGGTTTAGGGTTCTGGGGACTTGAACTCGATGTTTCGGTTGAGGGTTCCTTGTTCTCTGGAGGGGGGTATTCGGTTTCGGGAAGGTCAACATCCTTAGAGTTCTTAATTCCTGGAAACAGATTGAGCTTTTCTTTCACTGTACTTCGTTTGAGACCATTAATTCTAATGTCGTCCTGAATAATAACCATCAGCTGCGCTACGGGAATTTGCTGTGTGTTCATTGCGGCTCTAACTCGAACGTTGTTTCCAATCACTGCAAAACTCTGGGCCTGGCCATTTTGGGGTACACATTGGCCCATGGTCCACATTGCATTAGGTTGGTCTATGGCGGCGGCCGGATTAACAGGTGGATTGGGCTGATTCGGGAAAGGGATAATCGGAACTTGAACTGCCTGTGGAGGCTGCTGAGGGTTTGGATTTGCGACGCCAACAAATGAAACACCGGTTATAATATACATTACCCCGTTCGTAGGCGCTGCGGTGCATTGTAATGCGAACTGTCGAATCCTCCCTTCCCAAACTCTCCACTGACCGCTGTTAAACGATCCACACTGTGGCACAGCATTTGTGTATTGATAAGTGGAACGAGCGCTGTTCGCGGCGTTCAGGGGGTTCGGTGGGTTCGGTGGGTTCTGTGGGTTCTGTGGGTTCTGTGGGTTCTGTGGGTTCTGTGGGTTCTGTGGGTTCTGTGGGTTCTGTGGGTTCTGTGGGTTCTGTGGGTTCTGTGGGTTCTGTGGATTTTGTGGGTTTGGTGGGTTTTGTGGGAGACCCGAGGCAGTCATAGCTGGGAACAAGTGACCTCTGTGGCATGTACTCCCATGATATAAAGGATCACTTCCTTGGTGTTGGATACCTGTCAAGAATGTGAAAAGTTAGAAGAGTACGAAAACGTTTAAGTGACGGAAGTTAGATGGAATCAAGAGAACTGATATTAATTTCCTGGAAAACGCCACTAAAATGCTCGAATAATGCTCGATGCTTTTGCCTCACTAAAATGCTCGAAAAAATGCTAGCATAACGTACAAAAGCCTACTCCACATAGTGTGGCTTATAATTGCCGCTGGATCCGGCTCGTTTTCTGTAATTTTGTTTCTAATTTAATCTTTTCTTTCTGAACGAAAGGTAGTTTTATAAATTTAAACGTTTCAAACAAATAGCACCAATAAGATTTTACATATGTTCGTGTGTATATTTTCGCCATTGGAGTCAATGGGCCCTTTGCAGTTTACGATCACATGGTACAAAAACCGCCATGCTGGAGAGCAAACCGCCCACTGGGACCTCCAAAACAAAAGAATATTTAGTTAAGTTGCTTTGTTTTGGAGGTCCCAGTGGGCAGTTTGCTCTCCAGCATGGCGGTTTTTGTACCATGTGATCGTAAACTGCAAAGGGCCCATTGTTGCGGGGAAAATTTTGGCGGCAACTCTTGGCTGGAACAATTTTTGCGAATCATGGAAAACACCGCAACAATCACAAAAATTAGAATCAGCAAACGTGTCACATGGTGTTCCTTGAATGTTTTTTTTTTGTCGAAACTCCACTCTTGATGAAATTAAGAAGATTAGTAATAACTTAATTTGAATAGTCAAAAGGAAGTCTATGAAAGATCAATCACTAAGACTGACAGCTCATGTATTCGTGGAACTATACTCGGCCGTTCCCAGTTCACAGTTCCGGCTGCAATGACGACTCGTCACAAACGGTTAACATCGGTACGGGTACTCCCCCTCCTCCTTGGTTTGAACAGGGTTAAGTTTTGGTAAGAGAGACTTAAGGGAAAGACAGAAACTCCCAATAAGGCCTTCTTCCCAAGGTTATCTCATCCAAGTTATTTTTAGTTCACAACCGCTAAAGGGTCAACAAATAACTTCTGAGCCGATTTTTACTCAAGTGAGTAGCCCAGCTGGCTCTACACGCATTTTCATTCTTGACGTTAACAACTACTTGCATAACGGGTGACTTCACCCACATTTCGAATGGCAGTCAAAACCGAACTGTCCTACCGAAACGACACGATACTTATACTCGAGATTTCCAGAAGAAATAATTCCTTCGAGTTTGGATTCTGGCTCGTGTTCGGGTTGAAGATTGTGGTCGACTTCTGACAAGAGACAGGCAAAGATTATCAATAAAAAGACAAAACAAAAAGAACCAAACCAACCAAATCAGCTTTCCTGGCTTTGTAGCCCGGCAGCAGTCAATTGGTTTTTTTTTTATCTTAGCAGTTTACTATTAAGTTAAAAGAAAGTTCTAAAAAATAAATAAATAAAAAATAAAATAAATAAAAAATCTACTGAACAATATATTTATTCTTTATTTACCAAAAATTAGTCAGGTAGAGTGTGCCAAACAACCTGCCGTCCACTTAAACTTAAAGCTTAATCAAAGTGGAGCCCCATACTCATATAGGAAAGAAAAGGAAACCCATGAGTTGATTTTCTCATGGTTATCATGGCCAGCGGCATTGCTCGTAGGAGCGTACGCACGACGACGGAGTTGCCCAACATGGCGGCCATACTCTTAATACTAGGTAGAGACATGCAGCCTTGGTTTGCCGTGTACTTCTTTGATATTGGACATCCATGTTATGATCAGTTGACACCTGTCAAAACAAGGTATCTGCTGACCATATCACGTGACCATATCGAGGGCTCAAGTGTACAACTCATCGAGGTCACGTGTTTTTTGAAGTTGACCGCTGACCAAGTGTGGTTTTCGATTGGATCGCGAGTTCATATCAGGTTAACTTGTTGAAAATAGAGCAGGATTGTTCGGAGGCCTGTTAATGCTACCCCAGGATTAAAATTCACTCGAATTATAACTTTTTCTTCTATACAAATGTTTTTTTGCTGCTTTGTTTTGAGTATATGGTGATTATAAAACTCAAAACAGAAAGTGAAACAGTAAACAGAAAACCTCACGGAAAAGTTACAAACCTCAAACATGTCAAATGAACATTTTACCTTTTCCTAGGTTAGCTCAATCGGGCACTGAACAAACCGGCCAAGGAGCTACAGGCTGGCCTAAATCTATATATTATATCAAAAAAGTACACAGCAAACCAAGGCTGCATGTCTCTATCAACCTATCATTTGGATGGCCACCATCTTGCGCGACTCCACCGTCGCCGTCGTCGTCGCCGTCGTCGTCGCCGTCGTGCGTACGCGCCCACGAGCAATACCGCTAGCCATGATAACCACGAGAAAATCAATTAAATGGTTTCCTTTAGTTTCCTATATGGGTATGGGGCTCCGCTTGGCGGTCCTTCGGACCGCCGGAGCTCTGCTATAAAATGGAGAAGTCCAAGGATTGTACCTTAAAGAATACCGCAAGTTAAAGGTTGGCTATCCGGGAGAGCTGGAGAGCCATTTACAAAGCATTTCTGCGAACGATTATCCAAGAAGGATTTAAACCAGTTAGACGAGTTGCTTCTGACACCATAGGCCTTTAATTTAGATAGCAATATAAAATGATCGACGGTGTCAAAACTTTCTTCAGATGTAGAAAAATCACCGCATTAATATTACCTTTAAAAGCCCCTTTATCTTTGGCTTCGAGTAAGGTAGTAGCAGTGGAGTGAAGTGAACGAAACCCTTACTTATTACAGGAAATTAGATTATTTTCAGTTAAATATTTGTAAAATTGACTGTATACAGAACAATGAGAAGTTGCGACTAGATGAGCACACTCTCGAAGAAGTCGTGCCGAGATTTTATCTAGGCCCGTCGCTTTAGATTTAAAAAGTTTAGATAGTTAAGAAAAAACTGTTTAGCAGTCATTGGCTTCGAGTTCGAATCTATGTTTGGTCTCCTTATACAATCTAGGTAAGACGGAGTGTCTCCATTTTGTTGGATGGCATTGATAAGTTTCAGTCCGATACTAGAAAAATGATCATTAAAAGCAGACGAAAGTTCCTGCAAAAAGCAGACGATAGTTCGAACATTAAAGAAGCACTTATGATGCGAGGGAAGTCTAGCTTGCAGATACCAGTAAGCCCATAAAGCCTTTTCCATACAGGAGTGTATAGATCGTTTTCATGTGATGTCATCACTTTCTGAAATGTAAAACTAAAGATCCACCAAAATGTTTATCCGCATCAGGCATAAGAGGCAGCATATTTATACAGCTTAACGTTACAGTATACCCTCAGTGGTGTCTCGCGTACAAGCAACGCAGCGCGTCCAGTTTAAACTGTAGATATCTAAACCCCTATATCAAATTAAAGCTTATAGGACTGGCTATCAGACTATATCAAAAATTTTGAAAAATATGAATTGCCGAATTTTTCATGACTTCTAAATGCGAGCGCCCGAATCACCTTTTGAACGTTACATGTCAAAGCGAAATTTCTTTTTTCGCTTATTTAATGTGTTCCTCCGTTTCCTCCAAATCGCTAAATAAACGTGTCTGCGATTTGCCATATTCAATTTCGGTGAAAAATTACAGAGCATTTTTGAAATAGGATTTAAAAAAATATAGAGTGATCGTACAAAAATCGCTCTTGAAAAAAAAAAGTATTTAGAAATAAGAAATTCGCAGACACGTTTTTAATTTTTATATGTTAAACTAGAATCACTTCGTGAATTTCACCGGAGCCACTTCTGCCTTGGCAACCCACGTTTACACCAGCATGCATAAGGGTCGTTTACATCAACAAGTTTGTGAAAATCTATCTTATCGCAAATATTCTTTAGAGAAAAAAAAAACCGTCTAATTACTAATGAGAAAAGAGAAAATGATATCTGCTGTGTACTCATTTCGATAATAAAATTACGCCTCGGCTTTCATAAAATTCACGCCGGCCACGGGCGCCTATGCTTTGTCGCATAAAAATTGGCATAAAATCTACATTAAATCAAAAGGCTGATTCTTTAAAATCTTATCCAAAAGAATTTAATTCTGTCATAGTTTACAATTTTTAAAAACGTGGTGACCCTGTGCCATTGAAGTTAAAATCTCACGCTCGAAAAGCACAGGTAATCATGGCGCGTTGCGGACCAAATCTACAAACTTTCAGGGTCTTGTCTTCATTCCCAAAACGGAGAAATTGCTTCTTTGGCTCTTAAAGTGGAAAGGAACAACATAAGTCGATGTTTAGGTGACCTCAGAATGGAAGATCAAGGTGAACGGAGCCCTCAAACCTTTCTGGTGAATAATTTTTCCTTCATTCAACCGCGGCGAAAACAAGACGATCGGTGCGCTTTCAAGTGAGTTTTGCGTACAGATCGCGGATTTAAAGCAGCATCATGGACTTTAGAAACCAAAAATGGTAATGTACATTGTTATTTCGAAGTTGAATGCAGCTTTTAGCACGATAGGAAAAGCCACAGCCGATAAAATAACAGCAAAACTTGTGGGAAAAACTCACGCTTTCCCTTTTGCATGAATAATTAATTCGAACCGATGCGGTTATGCAGCGAATCAGTCTGTGAAATTTTGAACATTTTTGTGCTTTTAGAGAAGTTTTTTTTGCCTCGTCTTGATTGAAAATTTATTGTTATTGAACTTCCTGTCACGTTTCTTTCATGTACTTGTCTTCATTTGAGAGTTTTAAGTTTTAATGGTGAACGGTATTTTTGCACGCTGGAATTCTGGACATTTAATTTACGGCGGCCCCGTGATTTTTTTGTTTAGTATATTCGCTTGCCTCAAATATATTTTATTGAGTCTTGTTCAGCTTCTACGGAACTCCTGGCGATAGAATTAAGCTGGCACTAAATTTACACAGTTGAAAAACGATTTATCTCAAAATAATTGCCTCGTTTTTGTCGTCGTTTTGATGTACAATTTTTATCTTTCTCTCGCTGCGCTGTAATATTTCGTCGGGCGGCGAAAAAAATATCCGATTTCTTCTTTTTTAATTCTTTAACTACGATGCCAACTTGAATTCCAACTCGAACTTTTAGTCAAACTGCTGGCGGGCTACAAAGCTGGAAAATCTAATTTAGTTGGTGTGGTTCCTTTTGTTCGTTCTTTTTACAGTTAATCTTGGCCTAGCTTTTGTCAGAAGTCCAGCTCGACCTCAACCTCGAACCCAAACCCGAACCGGAACGCGAACGCGAATTCAAACTCGAACTGGAATCGATGGTTCGGGATTCCCGAGAACTAAGAGTGAGTTGCCAGACCCGTATGACCCATTTTAAGCAGCAAATTAAACGCTTGGAGGCCCAGAATGTTTCATAATAAATTCCTTTTTGTGAATATTCAGTTCTGTCTCCAGTGAGAAACGATTGCAATGCCTTTCTTGCAAACATACATTGACGCCTGCTATTTGAATCCTGATTGGTCAATTCAAATTTCAGGCGTGCCAGTTGTATGTTAGGACCATTCACCACAGCAGAAGGATGAATACCGTGAAAGGGATAACTTGGAAAATTAACATGGAAGGACTACGAACTCTCTTGGTTTTAGTGTGCATGTAAATAAGTTACCGTTGGTTTGGATCCAGTTTCCTGGTTGTTGTGCTACAAAGTTTACGTTATTCGCATTCAAAGCATACGCTGAATACACTGGAATTCCCCGACCTTCATCGAACATCGTCGCGTAGAAATACGTTCCCGGATGGGCGGGCAGCTGTTGGCAGATGTATCTCATATTGTGTAAATTGGTAGTACGTAAACCAGTCGGTGGTTGTCCGTTTGCAAAGAACTGTGTAAAGCATTGCTGGTTAGAATTAAGAAAAATGTTGGCAGGAAGCTGTGGAGCGGCCGGTACCGCTCGTCGAAATCCTGCAGCATCTTGGTGGTAGTCTTCTCCGGTACTGTTCTTGCTGTCGGGTGCACTATCTTTGCTATCTAGTTGAAAAACAAATTATAATATAATTTAGGTGAATGAGTCACAGTTTTGTTTTGTTTTGTCTTTTTTTTTTCATTTGAGAGGGCGTTTGGACAAAACTGCAATTTTAATTTCAACCTCGTTCTCTTTCTAGTAATTGATTTAACACAAGCAAAACCTCAAATAAACTGGAAATTGGGATCTCTGTTCACAGCCCTCTATTTTCCGATCTCTTGTTTTATACCAGCGTTTAACGCGCGGATGGAGTCGAGAGATAACTAGACGCCAGCGCAAAACGGACTTGATTTAAAGGAGCTACATCAAGATTAAACGGTTTAAAAAGTTAAGCCCAAATTTTCAAATTTGTTTGTTTGTAATTCGTGTCAATTTTCTCCATCCTTAACCATCCTGGTTCCTTTATGGTTTATTATTATCTCTTTGGTTTTTTTCTATCTTTGTAAAGCCGGTATTATTTTCAGGTTTCCTTCAATTTAACGGTAGTTTTGTCGACGGTCAAAATAACTCTTGTCGTAGATATTTGTTTAGAAATGCCAGGCGACTCCGGTTAAGGTTATTCCTCACAATTGCACTGCGCATCCTTTCTGCACATAATTTATGGCGTCATTTAGCGCGCTCTCGTGCACGTGCACACTGAAAACATGGCGGATTTGCCTTGATATTGAGCTCTTTCAGATGAAAAATGGCTATAGCTCACCAGCGAGCATGGCACCCCAATTTTTTTTCCAGTCATTGTAATCAACTTATCATAAACTTTGCTTGAGGAAAGACTGACCTGATTTCTATTGCTGAAAATTGAGTAAATAGCGAAAATAGCAAGTAAACTGTGGTCTTTTCTATTTTGCCCTATGGTAACCACGTCAAGAAATTTGGTTGAAATTTTAATCAAGGATTCAGCTTTCTGTCTAAATCAAACTTAAAAAGTTTATCTGTGTTCGATACAACACATTGACTCCAGTTTAATGCGTGCTCTCATGAGTCTCGGTCACAAAAATTTACAATTATTACTGGGAATGCGTTCTTGTAATAAGCGTTAAATAATGCCAAAGTGGGTCATTTTCAATGCCCCAGTGCTCCTTAATGAGTATGGGCACCCCCCTTTTTTATTTCAAAATTGAAGTTCTCGTATGATAAATATTCAGCGGGCAAAGTTTGAACGAAAATCTATTGTCAGTTTTATTTCAGGGGAATTACCTTAAATAATGTTTTGGTTTTGTACTGGACGACTTCTCTTAGCTTCGGCATACTTTATATTAAATTTCGATCTCAAAACACGGGCACGGTTGTACAAGAAAACCACTGAGATACCCGGCAGTCAAAATCTTAAACCATGAGCTAGTACTTGACTGTTATGAAAGTATCTGTTATAAACACAAGTTTAAAAAAACTGGGGGTCGAATGTCGAATATCGAATGAGCTGCTTTCTAACATAGTCAACGTCAACCTATTAACCTGCAGGCGTGGAAAGTTCGGAAATCCTACGGCATAAAGAGGTCAAGCATTCCCAACAGGTTCGAATGGAAATTATGGTGGAAAAACGGAAATGATATTCTGTCTGCCGGGTACTTGAAATAGTTTTGTTGAAAAACCGGGTCCGTGAGTCGCACAAAACTCCAACAATTTGTGACTTAACCTAAGAACATTGTATAAAATCGCTTCAGTGGTGTGTTTGACAAAAGATCAACTGAATATTCAAATACTCTTGAGAGGTTTCAATTGATACTAACAATAATTTTTTTTCTGGAATTGATTATCTATGAACTTTTGAACAACCGTGTCCGTCACCTAGAGTAAAGATTTCATAGTATGCCTACACTAACAAAATTCGTCCAGTACAAAACCAAAACATTATTAATCGCTTGGCATTTCTGAACAAATATAGAGTACTCTCAGAGCTGGTTTCAACTGTGATTTTTTGGATGTATTAACCTAGAAGATTGATTTCTGTGTCGAAGCCTAGAGATTTTAAGGTACACCAAGCTCGTAAAAAGCTAAATGATAGTTGAGATCTCTTGACATTGCTACACAAGCATGTGTAGTATATACTAAAACAATTATTCACCGCAGTGTCGGTGAAAGTGGTGGATATTTACCTTCACTTCGGTGAATAATTGTTAATTATTATTCATTCAAAATATTTCCGCGTTTCTGATTGGTTAAAGCCGCACGCATAATTCACCATAACCAGCTGCTGTTTACCAAATTTGGAAAGAATCTTCGTCATATTGAATCAATGACGTCAAAAGTACAGCCCGTTGAAAATTATTGAACCGATGACGTCAAAATTGCAGCCCGCTGCAGATTATTGAACCGTTGACCGAGAAAACCTGGGGACGAGATTGTGTTTTTTTTGGTGAGCAGAAAAACAAAGAGCGAAATGGCGAAACTCATTTAAGAACGGGGAAATATTTTGAATGAATAATAAAGCAATTATTGAATTCGGCTTTCGTAGGCGAAAAATTCTGCAGATCTCTGAGGGTGTTATCCACCACGGCCTTCGGCCTCTGTAGATAACACCCTCCTTGATCTGCAGAATTCTTCATATCCTACTCAGCCTCATTCAATAATTGCTAATTATTATTCAAACAAAGTATATCCCTGTTTCTGATTGATTAAAACCACACACATAATTCACCATAACCAGCTGCTGTTGACCAAATATTCAATCAATGACGTCAAAAGTGTAGCCCACTGCAAATTATTGAGCCGATGACGTCAAAATGACGTCAAAAGTGCAGTCCGCAGCAGATTATTGAACCGTTGACCTAGAAAACCTGCAGACGAGGTTGTCTTTTGTTTGTTGAGCGGAAAAAGAAAGAGCGAAATGGCGAAACTCCTTTAAGAACGGGGAAATATTTTGAGTGGATAATAAAGCAATTGAATTCGGCTTTCGTAGGATATGAAGAATTCTGCAGTATCCACCTCGGCCTTTGGCCTCCTTGGGTAACACCCTCCTTGATCTCCAGAATTCTTCATATCCTACTCAGCCTCATTCAATAATTGCTAAATATTCCGCAATTTTCAAAACGCGCGTTGCTCACAGTGTTCTTCGAACTACGCACTCGGAAAACTGTTCGCTTCTCGGAACTTAAGTACTTCATGCATCCCTTCCAGTTATTATGGTATATATAATACACTATAACAAAGATAAATACACTATACTTTGTTCTCAATACAATATTTATAATAAGGGATACATGAAGTACTTACGTCTCGGAACAGATAATCTCCGCTGACAAATGTCCTAGCATATTTTAGCACCAAATGGAGGCTTTTGTTCATATACCCAACTAGTTGTTTGCTGTGTTATGGTTAAGCTGTCAATCTTCAACATATACTTTTTTTGCATTCGCTTTTACACCCAGCGCTCTCAAACTTATTGGATATAATAACCAGTGATTAAATAGTGTTTTGCTATCATCTCTGTTAAATTTTTAGGCTTTGGTCTTGAGTTATAAATGCCAAAAATGTGTCTTTTACTGTTTTAATGGATTTATTTGAGTTTTTATTGAATTTCCTTCGTTGAAATCTTTCAAAACTTTTACAACACGTAGCTTTCAAATGGGATACGGATTTTAAACATGACTTGAACAGCTTAGACGAAAATACCCAGGCAAAATTCCAACAGAGATAAAAGAGCTGAGTTTTAGGCTAAGAGCGTAAAAAAAAAAAAAAATCGGAAATTTCGCAAGTCATTTCCCCCGCGCGACATCCGCATCCCGCAGGCGATGGTGCAATTTGTTCTAAAAATGAAAAAACTGCTCCATACTAGAAATGACGCGCGCTTATGGTCTCCGTCCTCGATTATGGCTCCTGATTTCACGGATTAAAAATCCTCTTGTTATCAAAATAGAATCAAATTAAGCGTGACTGCTGGTGTTGAAAACAATTGAATGCTTGCACTAAATGAGCGCTAAGACAAATTAAGAGTCACTAGGGATTCTTAACGGAGAAGTTCTTCTCGACTGTTTTTTTTTTGTGTGTTTCTAATGTCGGTTTTGAGCGAGTTGGATTTGCCAAAGAATTTAGTTTTCTGTTGAGGCGTGGTCTGATGTACTGTCATGATACATTAAGAAGCCTACTTTCTCTCACCTGTCTTGTGTTCCAATGGCAATCTTCTAGACAAGACACTGGGCATCATTAGCATAAAAATAAAGAGACAGGGCAAAATGTTCGCAACACGCAATTTCATCTCCAATTTGAGCAAGGGTACAAATAAACTGCGCCAGCACTGCGTTTAGAGAAGAAAGGTCTGTGAACTTGTGAGAGAATGGGACATATTCGATTACTGTAAAAACGTACTTCCAGCAAGTTAAGGAATTTCGCGACGACTGTCCAATCACCTAATAGGATAATAAATTTTTCATACTACTACTTCATTGCTCGAAACCTAAAATGGATTTTAAAAGTGGAGTTCACCAGAGCAAAAAATATTGTATGAGAGGTTTTTCAAAATTCACGATAATGAACATAATCATGTGAAAATTACGTATTTTTGTTAGAAATGCATTCGAAACATGTAGGCGGTTTGTTTAAGTTGATAGACAAGGAAAATTTTTAAGCGAGTTTTAAGCTAGTTTGTCAAAAAGGCTTTCAATTTGATGGAATTTGTGGAAATTTTCACGTCTATGGCACACTATGTAGACGTTATTGGACTGACTTTCGTTTTTGATGGCTTAAATAGGCCAAAAAATGCTGAGAATTTCGACGATTTGAACCATTTTGTCCCATCACACAGTGTTCTGTAATTCGCCGATGAATCTTAATTGCATAAGGTGGGGAGGTATATTTGATTCTCTACTATGCGATAATGAAATTTCTGATCAGCAAACATTTTCATATGAACTAAAAGAGAAGCCGGTTTTCCGTTTTCCATCACAGAGCCTAATTTGATAAGCTTTATTCTTTTTTGAATATTACATGGAATTAGAACATACGAAACCAGAAGATTAAAGCAAGCCGATCGAAGATACATCGGGTATAGGGTTTTTCTTTCAGTGCCTTGATTGAGATTCAAGTAAATATTTTTTTCTATTTCAGCTCGGGAAATAGAACTCTGACAGGTTGTACACAAGTCGCTTTAATTTTTATTTTTTTACTAGTTTAGGTCTATCTCTTATACCATTTTGTATTGTGCTGATAATAATACGTAAGATTGTTTGGATTACTACAGGAAATTTAAACAAAGAACGCACACATGCCAACTGAAAGCATGAGATAAAACCCGTGGCCAGCAGAGGTTTTATCTCATGCCAAATTCCAATTCGATTCTGGAATGCAGGGGCATTTCTGAACGAGTTCTTGCGAACTTCTTGGTGCTCTGTGGGTGAACAATAACATATTTAGATACTTGCTTATTTACAAATCGACAGAATAAGAAGTTTTACGCAAACAATGAACTCACAGCAGAAGGATCCAAAGGATGCAGTCCAATCATATGAATTTATAGATAAAGACTGAGTGAGAACAGTGCGGTGAACTTCTTATTAACCCTACTCGATTTGCGGAATTTCCTGTCTAAGAAGACCTACAAGACATTCCTGGGACAGAATGGGAAAAAATCCCGCCTGTTTAAAACTCGCTAAAACCAAGAGAGTTCTCTCGAAATCTTCGATTAGGCAGGGTATACGTATAGTCCAATTTTGTTAAAGAAGGTCCGACAGGAGAGCATTTGTCAGCCGGCAATATGACCATAGGATGTTTGCTCCAGCAACAGTTTTCAAATAAATATTGACTTTAAAATAAATTTCCAACAGTAATTATAGTTTTATTTGTCAGGCTTGTGGACATTTAAAGAACAATGCGACCACAAACTATATTTGAAGTTCAAATAAGAGGTAAAGAACATTTTTGCGCAATTAGATTTTAAAGGTAAAGTGGAATAAATTCCTCGTGAGAAAGTCCATTTCTTGTCCGTTGTGAGTTTGTAACTTCAAATTTGCCTTCAGAGTTTCGTGTTGCCTCCAAACCAAAAACGAAAATTGCCTCAAGATTAAGAATTTTAAAACGCATCAAATGTCAGTTCCGAACAAGCTTTACCAGAGAATTTTGAAAGGCCAATATTTACGGGTCATTTGTTTTGGATTTGTGTTTGATAAAACGTTTGGCAAGGAAAGTTCATCATTATCTTGGCTTCATCGTTTTCGAAAAGCTACTTTTTCAAATCATTTTCCGTCCACACGAAAAGCAAAACCAAGCTTTTTAAAATTCCTCCTGCTTGAAGAACGTTTTGAAAAAAATGTTGTTTTCGTTTCGGTTAGTAGTGAACGGTAGGCCTAACCGTAGAGATAAAATTCTCCTCTGTAAGGACAGGGCTTTAAAGTTCAGAGAAATAAGGTTGGGCTACTGGTACTAGGAAGGGTAAAAGTTGTAACTTGTCTAATCATGAGTTTATCAAATTCCAGTACATGAAATTATTTAAACAAGAATTGTTTAGGGTTTTGTAACTCCTAGACCAGCAACAATAAAGAAATAATGACTCATTTTTAAATATCAACGGTATATATATACAAGTAGCTGGTTATATTTTTTCTAGAAAACAGGAAACTTTTATGTGAGCTTTTTAAAATACACCTAGCCCTATAACATAATCGTGGTTGGTTTTCCCATTGACTGAAACTTAATGTGTTACATCTGAAGAAACTGAAAGCTCAGACCAACAAGCAGTCATGTTAAAGACTTCTCTAAATCAAGAAAAAAAGACCTGACAAGCTATTATACTACAAGCCAAGATGGAATTTCTAAAGAACTGTTGAAAACGTTTAGTTTCTTTAAATAAATCATTCGTGTTTTATGTGGCTTGTGTACACGTTTTGTGAAGAAAAATGTGATTCAGTTTAGGAAATTATCGGTTATAATTAATGGTATCTTCGTGATGAGGAACTCTCTCTTTTGACATATCAAAATACCAAGCGGTAGAAATTCTTGTAGGATGTGAGGTAACCAGTTGATAGAGACTGGACAGATCATAATTTCTAACAAGATGAACAACTTCACCTACCCACAAGCCAGTGAAGGTTACCAATTAACTAAATCTCCGACACAATTGCTAGAATGACTTCCTCTTAGAGGCCACTTCAATTGCACTGGTCTTGTTAAGATAACCTGCTTGGACTGTCACTATTGGAAAAGTCATAAATTTCTTCATTCTTCAGTTCCGCTTTACGCATGGCTTGTAAGAGGCTCTCGAAGTCCACCCAACTAATTTCGCGTAAAACTTTGTTTGAAACTTTGGAAGCTGAAAGACTTGACAAGGGTTTAAATGGAACTCAGTTGAAACCCAGTTGAAAATCATCTCGTCTTAACAGCCGAGAAATGTAGTCCTTTCTGAGCAAAAAGATCCATCAACACCTGTTCGATTTCAGCTTTTCAGAAGATATAGCTGTTTGTATTAGGACACGAGCACGGCGACTTTCACGCCTATATCAAAGTGGGCCCCCAGCCGAGAAAATTTTATTGTAACTATAAGCTTGTCCGCTTTAATAGTTTCCAACTTCAGTTATTTCCTGAGCCTTCACATTGTTGAATTGATTACGCGGCTTTTATCGAGGTCATTGAAATCGATTAAAAGCTCAATTCCAGGGCCACAGTCTGCCGGTGTTGAATACTTTACTGAAACATGGTTCCACAGCTGAGTTTCTTCGAGAATCCAAGTGCGATATCCAAGTGCGATATCCAAGTGCGATATCCAAGTGCGATATCCAAGTGCGATATCCAAGTGCGATATCCAAGTGCGGTATCCAAGTGCGATATCCAAGTGCGATATTCAAAACCGGACGTGCCCTAGCCATCCCGAATCACTTACAGGGCTCGGTCAGCATTCAAAAGCCCACAATTTTGGACGGTTTTGTTTGAGTTCCTTGTAGTCGAACGAAGCTGAACCCCATGGTCACATTTTGCCGCTGTTAAACACCTTACTGGAACATGACAAAAACGCGGGAGAGGGAAGGGACCCACAAAGACTGTGGTTGTCCCGACTCACGCACGGGGCTCAGTCAATCATAAAAAGCCTTAACAATGTAGCAACAACCTGCGAATTATCTTCGATGTGTATCGATTTTGCTAAAAATATTCTGTAAATAGGCATGGAAGTTGATCATTGTTTAGACAATGGTAATTTTAAGTTTGGTTTTGTGGTGATGCAATTTTGTCGTATGTTTAGTTTCAAGTTACAGAATGCTTGGCTCAACAATATGGGAACAAATCTGAATTTCGGTGTCTAAAAGGCGGGAAACGGATCAAATTGGTACATCTGAACTGATCCTGCTTTGAGAGTTTCTCATGAGAATTTGTCTCCATGTTCATGTTCCAAAAATAATCATGACGCTCACTTCAGCGAATTACGCAAGCGTAGGTGCGGTTATTTCTAGACCTTCCAGCGATCTCTGAAGCCGGTTGTGATCTAAAAAAGAGTTAAGTGAAATTACTTCGACCAGAGGGCCTTTATTAGGGGTTGATTCTTTTACCCTTCAGAATCTGTTGCTAAACCTAAAATCTGCTCAACTCAAGGAGAAAATCTGAATGGGGAGTACCTGTTCTGACCGGCTTAAACAGTTTATCAAAGAGAAGGATTTAAAGAACTGTGAATTAGAAAAGGCCATGTCCAGTTTTCAAGAAGTGTCGCCGATTAAACTGAGTAGTCCGCTGTTCATTTTTTAGGAAGGTCTGAAGTGCCATTTGTACATGTCAGGCAGCTAAATAAACACCAGAAGTGTGCACCTGCGACAGTTTTTAGATCAATCATAAACAACGAATACAATTTCCAAATTTTCCTTTAAGATAGGTAGAAATGGATCAAGAAAACTGTATCCGAACTTGTTGACATGCTCCCGTACTTACGAGCAATACTGCCGGAAGATGTATTTTCTGCTGGTATGCGATGTTTACAGTTCATTAGCAGTTTGTTTCATCGTTGATTCAATTCACTGTTGGACACGCCGCTTGGGCGTGTCCCTTGGGTATTTCCGATTGGTGGGGTCTCAGTATTTAAAGATTGGTCAGTGTGAGTTAGTCCTCTCACTCTCGCTTTCCATGCTGACATTGAAGTTGTAGCCCCACCCGCCCGCCCTTGCCAGTTTTGTTATTTTTTCATCATGTTCTCAGTAATTTCTTCTTCCCAGACCGTTCAGAATATGTTGCAGGCGTCAACCGTTGTTCCAGATGCAATCGCGCCGGGCAATGGGCCAAGGACTGCAGAGTCGGAAACCCTTGTGTCGCACAGTCCAACAGAAGCGGTTTCCCTTATTCGAGCAGCGCCACACCTACTAGGCCCGGATCAGGAGGATTCAATGGTGGGGCATCCAAATATTAGTGGTAATGACGTTCCTTTTGACGAATTTATCGAGGTAATAAATGATTACGAACATAAAAGTTTGACTGGGTCGGCCGTATTGCAGGTCGAAATATATCTTTCTGGTGAGGAGAAATATATCTTTCTGGCATGAGATAGGTGCGCCAGAGTTTATTTTATCGATCATTCAAGACGGCTATCGTCTTCCTTTCGAGACAATTCCCTCCGGGAACGTTCTCAATAACAATATGTCTTCTTTGCATTATCCAAATTTTGTCGAGGAAACAATTTTAGAACTCTTGCATGCGTATCGGGTGGTAGAAGTCCAAGCTCCCCCTTGTGAGGTTAACCCTCTATCTGTGTCCGTTCAACCCAATGGGAAGAAGAGGTTAATATTAGATTTAAGGTACGTTATTAAACATCTTATCAAACAAAGAGTCAAGTACGAAGACTGGAAGGTAGCCATGTCTTTTTTCCAAAAGGGAGCTTTCATGATTTCGTTTGATTTAAAGAGCGGCTATCATCATATTGATATTTGTCCAGATCATCAGACTTTCTTAGGTTTCGCGTGGAAGTTTTCAGGTGATACTAAGTTAAGGTATTTTGTATTTACTGTTTTGCCTTTTGGATTAGCCTCAGCCCCTTTTATCTTTACAAAGTTCCTTAAGGTATCATGGTAGGTGGATTGACAGTGTTTGGAAATCGCGCTCTTACTCTGGCGCTTTGAAAGAAAACCCCATCAACCTATACATTTTCTGAAAGCTTAATAGTTATAGAAAGTACAATCATATGTTTGAAATTTTCTAAAAAGTTATTGTCGCAGTGATATGAAAAGAAATACCCAGAAACACTGCTTTGCTTAAACTGGTTCGCTTCCGCGCGTGAGTTATCGGAGCGGCGCGATTAACATCGGAAATGTTTTCTCACACATCACCCTCAAAAAGAGTGTCGGCGATTTTCCAGATGTGGTTTTTTTTTTCTACACCCTCCTAAAGTTTGATATTCTGTACGCGGGTATTTCCTTTCACTAAAGAGGCCATAACTCTGAAACGGAAGCGAAATTAAACAAAGCTCGACACCCTTTTTCGAAGGAGGTAATAGGGAATATACCTGCCGATTTTCAGCCAATTCCGTTGGGAGACACGCGTAAACGAACTAAAAAAGTTCATCCTTAGATGCAGTTTTGTTTTATGGAGAAAAAGACGAAAAACCTTTTGCGAGATCGGTATGATTAGGTGTTAAAATTCTCCTCCGCGCTGACAGATGTCGGCATGGGTCAGTTTACCAAAACAATGGGTCATAACAACTCGAAATAAACAGACGTCTACGTACGTTGCAGTGAAATCGTCTGAGAAGCGAAAAACTACTTAAGTTTAAACAAGTTTGTATTTAAACTGCCGTGATTATTTCGTCGGCGGCATTGGTATTACGTTGTTCGAGTTTAGACTTCTTCGTTCTCAAGACATTTTCTGAAACCATATATGCCTCGTGAAGCCAAAAAGAGGAAATTTCGAGGTCTATATCGTCTACATCTACATCTGTGCTTGACTCGATTTCGGAATCGCGTCCGTTCTCTAGCAATTTCCTGCGACTAGCACTTGTTGTATTTTGACCTTCAGCTTCATTGGCGGGATTTGTGTCCTCGAGTTCCTTCAACCATTCTTCTAAGTTCAAAACAATCCGACCCACAGTCGCTCAGATCAGGAGCCAAAGATCTTGTTCGACGCTGAACTTGCTGGTTCCACCAGATTTTTGCCTCTTCGGCATTCTCGTCCCCAGAGGCCGCGATCCTTTTGGTCAGTTACGGGGATCGTAACTGGCCAAAAGGATCGCGGCCTCTGGGGACGAGAATGCCTCTTCGGCTTCTTCGGAGACGAAAATGGGCAAGAAGTTTTCTTGCGAGTTTTCGCCCTGACATAAAGAAAATTTGACAAGAACGAAAGCTTGACTTGGGATGAAACAACCAGATCGAGAACGGTTCGCGTGTGCAAATAAAATATCACACCGCAATTCGCATTACAAGTGACAACTGGCGGTGAATTTTAATTAGAGCTGTCAACGCGCCGTAAGAGATTTAATGAGATTCAAAACCAGTTTTTCTCTTTATCGTAAAAAGTAAAAAAGCTTTTTCTCCATTCTTTCTGCAAATTATTTTTCTCAGTCTTCTCAATTTGAACAGCGAAAAAAAGATTTTTCGCATTTTTCTTAAAAATCCACCTACCATGATACCTTAAGCCACTCGAAAAATATTGGAGGATACATGGGATCAGTGTTGCTATATTCCTGGACGACGGTTGGTTA